>CAWUFW010011669.1:0-170000 GCA_963921515.1 Calotriton arnoldi | reverse complement strand
CCGTCCGGCAAGCAGGCCGAGTGGCTGGGGACAGGAGTGGTTCCACCCGAGGCCCGGGGAGGCTCTCCCAGGCCTGGCCTAGGGTTCGGAAGCAGGGACTGGAACCGGGCCTGGGGCTTGAGCTCCGTCCGGCAAGCCCTGGGGTGCGAGAGACCCCCGTCCAGCAAGCAGGCCGAGTGTCCGGTGGCTGGGGACAGGAGTGGTTCCACCCGAGGCCCGGGGAGGCTCTCCCAGGCCTGGTCTAGGGTTCGGAAGCAGGGACTGGAACTGGGGCTTGAGCTCCGTCCGGCAGGCCCTGGGGTGCGAGAGACCCCCGTCCGGCAAGCAGGCCGAGTGTCCGGTGGCTGGGGACAGGAGTGGTTCCACCCGAGGCCCGGGGAGGCTCTCCCAGGCCTGGCCTAGGGTTCGGAAGCAGGGACTGGAACCGGGCCTGGGGCGTGAGCTCCGTCTGGCAGGCCCTGGGGTGCGGGAGCCCCCCGTTCTGCAAGGCGGCCGAGGACTCAGGCGCTGGGCACGGGTGTCCATCGGGACCCGGGGAGGCTCTCAGGGCGAAGGCTCGGGGCGGGCAGATTGGCGTCCTTTCGGTCCCGGCCATCTGGTCGCACCTATCCCCTTGGCCATCTGGTCGCACGCAATACTTTCCAATGGGGCGCCCAGATGGCCGGGCCGGCCTGGAAGTCCCGATGAGGGCTCATTTGCCTCCCCGATCAAAGCCAGGGCTCCAGGAGGTCGGGTACGTTCGCGCCTTGGGTCCCCTCTGTCACCCTGTGCGCACGGATTACAAGAAAGGGGGGTGTTTTTCCTCCGGATTACTAGGGACAGGGTACTCCGGGACACCCCTCCAGGACTGGAGGTTCCCAGCCAGGGACCAGATGGGCTGGGCTCGGACAACACCTCCCCAGCGTCCGGGGCTCCCTCCTCCGGCCCGCGGCGTGGCAAAGTGCCCGGGACGGGCTCCACGGGTCCTGGGCAGTCCTCCCCCGGGAGTCCGGGCCCTGAGAGCTCCTGCGGGCCTCCCCGTGCCTAAGGCCCGGCCGGGGTACCCGAGCCCCCGGCAAGCGGAGCCCCCGAGCCCTGCAAGGGCAGGCGGGTCCCGATGAGGGCTCATTTGCCTCCCCGATCCCAGCCAGGGCTCCAGGAGGTCGGGTCCGTTCGCGCCTTGGGTCCCCTCTGTCACCCTGTGCGCACGGATTACAAGAAAGGGGGGTGTTTTTCCTCCGGATTACTAGGGACAGGGTACTCCGGGACACCCCTCCCGGACTGGAGGTTCCCAGCCGGGGACCAGACGGGCTGGGCCCGGAGAACACCTCCCCAGCGTCCGGGGCTCCCTCCTCCGGCCCGCGGCGTGGCAAAGTGCCCGGGACGGGCTCCACGGGTCCTGGGCAGTCCTCCCCCGGGAGTCTGGGCCCCGAGAGCTCCTGTGGGCCTCCCCGTGCCTAAGGCCCGGCCGGGGTCCCCGAGCCCCCGGCAAGCGGAGCCCCCGAGCCCTGCAAGGGCAGGCGGGTCCCGATGAGGGCTCATTTGCCTCCCCGATCCCAGCCAGGGCTCCAGGAGGTCGGGTCCGTTCGCGCCTTGGGTCCCCTCTGTCACCCTGTGCGCACGGATTACAAGAAAGGGGGGTGTTTTTCCTCCGGATTACTAGGGACAGGGTACTCCGGGACACCCCTCCCGGACTGGAGGTTCCCAGCCGGGGACCAGACGGGCTGGGCCCGGAGAACACCTCCCCAGCGTCCGGGGCTCCCTCCTCCGGCCCGCGGCGTGGCAAAGTGCCCGGGACGGGCTCCACGGGTCCTGGGCAGTCCTCCCCCGGGAGTCTGGGCCCCGAGAGCTCCTGTGGGCCTCCCCGTGCCTAAGGCCCGGCCGGGGTCCCCGAGCCCCCGGCAAGCGGAGCCCCCGAGCCCTGCAAGGGCAAGCGGGTCCCGATGAGGGCTCATTTGCCTCCCCGATCCCAGCCAGGGCTCCAGGAGATCGGGTACGTTCACGCCTTGGGTCCCCTCTGTCACCCTGTGCGCACGTATTACAAGAAAGGGGGGTGTTTTTCCTCCGGATTACTAGGGACAGGGTACTCCGGGACACCCCTCCCGGACTGGAGGTTCCCAGCCGGGGACCAGACGGGCTGGGCCCGGACAACACCTTTCCAGCATCCGGGGCTCCCTCCTCCGGCCCGCAGCGTGGCAAAGTGCCCGGGACGGGCTCCACGGGTCCTGGGCAGTCCTCCCCCGGGAGTCCGGGCCCCGAGAGCTCCTGCGGGCCTCCCCGTGCCTAAGGTATGGCCGGGGTCCCCGAGCCCCCGGCAAGCGGAGCCCCCGAGCCCTGCAAGGGCAGGCGGGTCCCGATGAGGGCTCATTTGCCTCCCCGATCCCAGCCAGGGCTCCAGGAGGTCGGGTACGTTCGCGCCTTGGGTCCCCACTGTCACCCTGTGCGCACGGATTACAAGAAAGGGGGGTGTTTTTCCTCCGGATTACTAGGGACAGGGTACTCCGGGACACCCCTCCCGGACTGGAGGTTCCCAGCCGGGGACCAGACGGGCTGGGCCCGGACAACACCTTTCCAGCGTCCGGGGCTCCCTCCTCCGGCCCGCAGCGTGGCAAAGTGCCCGGGACGGGCTCCACGGGTCCTGGGCAGTCCTCCCCCGGGAGTCCGGGCCCCGAGAGCTCCGGCGGGCCTCCCCGTGCCTAAGGCCTGGCCGGGGTCCCCGGGCTCCCGGGAAGCGGAGCCCCCGAGCCCTGCAAGGGCAGGCGGGAGCCCTACCGCGAAGGCTCGGGGGCGGGCAGATGGGTGTCCTTTCGGTCCCGGCCATCTGGTCGCACCTATCCCCTCGGCCATCTGGTCGCACGCGATGCTTTCCAATGGGGTGCCCAGATGGCCGGGCCGGCCTGGAAGTCCCGATGAGGGCTCATTTGCCTCCCCGATCCCAGCCAGGGCTCCAGGAGGTCGGGCGCGTCCGCGCCTAGTGTCCCCTCAGTCTCGCGGTGCGCATGGGTTACCAGAAAGGGGGGTAGCCTTCCTCCGGATTACTAGGGACAGGGTACTCCGGAACCCATCTCGGCCTAGCGGTCCTCAGCCGTCAGCTGGACGGGCCAGGATGCTGCCCCAGCCTGGGGTCCGTCCCCGGGCCAGCCGTGTGGCTGGATGCCCCGGATGGGGTCCCTCGGGCCCGGGGAGCCTCCCCCTGCTCGACTGGGTTCAGGGGCTCCCAGGGGCCCTGGGGAGGGCAGCCTCCCCACCCCGGGCTCCGTCCTCGGTCCTGCCGCGTGGCAGGGTGCCCGGGACGGGGTCTTGCGGGCCCGGGGAGGCTGCCCCTTTGCTCCGGGAGCCCCGGCAGGGTCCAGGGGCCCCGCCGGGCCCCGGGTCAGGTGCTCCAGCCCTGGGCCCCGTCCCCCGGCCTGCCGCCCCACCAAAGGCCCGGGACGGGGTTCCGTCTTGCCCGGGGAGCCGCCCCCTGCTCGGCTGGGTTCAGGGGCTCCCAGGGGCCCCGGGGAAGGCGGCCTCCCCACCCCGGGCTCCGTCCTTGGTCCTGCCGAATGGCAGGGTGCCCGGGACGGGGTCCCGTGGGCCCGGGGAGGCTTCTCCTGCGCCTCTGGGCCCGGGAGCCCCGGCTGGGTCCAGGGGCCCCTCCGGGCCCCGGGTCGGGTGCTCCGGCCCTGGGCCCCGTCCCCCGGCCTGCCGCTCTGCCAAGGGACGGGGTTCCGTTGTGCCCGGGGACCCTCCCCTTGCTTGGCTGGGTTCAGGATCTCCAGCCGGGGCCCCTGAGGGCCCCGGGGAGGGGGGCCTCCCCACCCCGGGCTCTGTCCTCGGTCCTGCCGCGTGGCAGGGTGCCCGGGACAGGGTGGGCCCGGGGAGGCTTCCCCTGCACCTCTGGGCCTGGGAGCCCCGGCTGGGTCCAGGGGCCCTGTTGGGCCCCGGGTCAGGTGCTCCGGCCCTGGGCCACGTCCCCCGGCCTGCTGCTCTGCCAAAGCCCCGGGACGGGGTTCTGTTGTACCCGGGGACCCTCCCCTTGCTTGGCTGGGTTCAGGAGCTCTGGCTGGGGCCCCTGAGGGCCCCGGCCAGGGCGGCCTCCCCACCTCGGGCTATGTGCTCGGTCCTGCTGCGTGGCAGGGTACCCGGGATGGTGTCCGGCGAGCCCGGGGAGGCTTCCCCTGCGCCTGGGAGCCCTGGCTGGGTCCAGGGGCCCCGTCCGGCCCCGGGTTGGGTGGTCCGGCCCTGGGCCGCCTCCCCCAGCCGGCTGCTCTGCCAATGCCCCGGGACGGGGTTCCGTTGTGCCTGGGGAGCCTCCCCTTGCTTGGATGGGTTCAGGAGCTCCGGGCGGGGCCCCTGAGGGCCCCGGTGAGGGCGGCCTCCCCACCCCTGGCTCTGTCCTCGGTCCTGCTGCGTGGCAGGGTACCCGGGATGGTGTCCGGCGGGCCCGGGGAGGCTTCCCCTGCGCCTCTGGGCCTGGGAGCCCCGGCTGGGTCCAGGGGCCCCGTCGTGCCCCGGTTCGGGTGCTCCGGCCCTGGGCCGCGTCCGCCGGCCTGCCGCTCTGCCAAAGCCCCAGGACGGTGTTCCGTTGTGCACGGGGAGCCTCCCCTTGCTTGGCTGAATTCAGGAGCTCCGGCCGGTGCCCTTGGGGAGGGCGGCCTCCCCAACCCGGGCTCCGTGCTCGGGCCTGCCAAGTGACAGGGTGCCCGGGACGGGCTCCTGCAGGGCCGGGGAGGCTTCCCCCGAGCGTCCGGGCCTGGGAGTCCCGGCTGGGTCCAGGGGCCCCCCCGGGTCAGTTGCTGCAGCCCTGGGCCCCGTCCCCCGGCCTGTCGCTCTGCCAAAGGCCAGAGACGGGGGTTCCGGTGTGCCCAGCGAGCCTCCCCCTGCTTGGCCTATCCCCTCGGCCATCTGGTCGCGCCTATCCCCTCGGCCATCTATGTCGTGCCAATCCCCTCAGCCATCTGGTCGCGCGCAATGCTTTCCAATGGGTCGACCAGATGGCCGGGCTGCCCTGGAAGTCCCTATGAGGGCTCATTTGCCTCCCCGATCCCATCCAGGGCTCCAGGAGGTTGGGCGCGTCCTTGCCTTGGGTCCCCTCAGTCTCACGGTGCGCACGGGTTACCAGAAAGGGGGGGTACCCTTCCTCCGGATTACTAGGGACAGGGTACTCCGGAACCCCTCTCGGACAGGCGGTCCTCAGCCGGCATCTGGATGGACCCGGATGTCCCCCAGGCCGGGGCTCCGTCCTAGGACAAACGGGTGGCTTGGCGCCCGGGATGGGGCCCGCGGGCACGAGGAGGCATCCCCTGTGCCCGGGAGCCCCGACGGGGTCCGGGGGCCACGGGCTCAGTCTCCCAGCCTGCCGCTCCACCAGGGGCCATGAGACGGGGTTCTGCCGGGCACGGGGAGACTCCCCCTCCTGAGGTCCCCGGGGAGGGCACCCTCCCCACCCTGGGCTCTGTCCTCAGGCCTGCCGCGTGGCAGGGTGCCCGGGACGGGGTCCCGCAGGCCCCTGGAGTCTTCCTCTGTGCGCCCAGGCCAGGGAGCCCCGGCTGGGTCCAGTGGCCCCGCCAGACCCCGGGTTGGGTTCTCCAGCCCTGGGCCCCGTCCCCCGGCCTGCCGCTCTGCCAAAGGCCCGAGACGGGGTTCCATCGTGCCCGGGGAGCCTCCCACTGCTTGGCTGGGTTCAGGAGCTCCGAACGGGGCCCCTGGGGAGGGCGGCCTCCCCACCCCGGGCTCCGTCCTCGGTCCTGCTGCGTGGCAAGGTGCCCGGGACCGGGTCCCGCGTGCCCCGGGAGGCTTCCCCTGCACCTGTGAAGAATAGTTTTGCGATTCTCAAATGGCGATTCCCTAAAAAATCGCAAAACTATTCTTTGATACATCTGGCCCTCAGGGCGCAGTAGCTGAAAGATCACGTGGCAAACTTCAAGAACTAATTTCCATACAAGCTCGTGCCTGCTTTGACAGTTGGCACATGTGCGCCACGTTTCTCTTCAACCGAAGAACCCCACCCACTGAGATCACTATAAAAGCCCTTGCAACCCAATCACATGCGCTTGCGCTCGTTAGTTCCCACTTCCTCACCTGGATTCCAGTCTTCGAAGTCCCCGATCTTCTTGACTACGCCGATGCGACGACTCTTCTTCCTGGTCCCGATTTCTTCCCGTTCCGACCTGCAATACAGAAAAGAACACGTCAGTTCCCGGGTTGGTCTCCATGACGACGCTGACGCGGTGATCTTCCTTTCCGGTCCTGTGTTCTTTCAGCTCCGTCCTGAAACAAAAAAGAAAGAGAAAAGTCAAGTAAGATTTATGCGTGCTTAAGCAGACGTGCGTCAGGAGAAAGAAGGTAAATACGAACTTCATGTTTTTGCCTTTGTTTTGGATTCAGTTCACACGCTTATATTTTGGAGTGATTAGTGATATAAATAATAAGTGCTTAGAGAGACACTGTGGTGTTATAGCGCATTTGACTCAAAGACATCAAGAGAGACGCTCTAATGTTTTAGCACATTTTTGAAAGAATTACAATTTCAAAAGAAACTTTGGACATTTCGTGAATACTCATCTCAAAGGGCAAATCCTCTTCTTATCACTTCGGTGCAACAAAGAACACTAGTTGCGCCTAAAGAGGAGTAAAATAAAAAGCAAGAGAACAATAATTATGGACCTTCAAAGCTCATGTTTATGTTACAGGAGATAAACATAGAATGTACTAAGAGTCAGACATCAGTGAGTTAGAGATTAACAACTTAGCATTCTACGGATTACAACTGATATAGATGGTGATGAATATTGTTTTTATGTTTTGTCTACAGATACATGTAGAAAAATAACTAGACGGCTGTCTTTAATGAATATTGTTCAAATGACAGTAATTTCAAGCACTGGAAGGTACTTCTTAAATAATACATGTTAAATAGATGATTGAAAAGGCGAACAATTTGTAGAAAAGGTTAACCGGTTTTATTTATGTTCTTATTAGATGTCAACTCACAGACGCAAGAGTACCAGAAGCCCTAACACAAGAAAGAGCGGCGTTAAGTGACGTTGGACACCAGTGGAGTGTTTCTTTCTGTTTATTATTTTGTCCCATTTTCCCCCTTCCCCCGGAGATCTATTCTGGCCAGGCTGCATTGTGATTCAGTCGGGCGGGTATAGATTTTTTAGGGGCAGAAGAGAAATAACGTCTCATCTCTCAAGTTGAACAACCTATACTTCAGGTGAGTGAAGGTTTAACAGATTCTGAGCACCCCCACCGAGAAATGTTAGCCTGTTTGCATAAGCTAGCTCACAGTGCCACTAGTGTCTCCTCTTATCGGGGAGAGAATAGTTTCTGGCAATCTTAGAACATGACAACCCTGATCCCTCAGGATCGTGGAAACAATGTACTACTTTTCGCTCAGTCACTCATGCTTACTTATTCAGTCTCAGAGATACACAGAATAAACAGCCTGGGCGTTTCAATAAGGGTTTATTGAACAGTTGTTATTCTTGTGTAGAATATATGAGCTGCAACAACCATTAGACAGTAGCAGAGATATATGATTAGCAGTACAGTGAATATAAATGGATAGTACAGTTCTACCATTTTGCAATAAGCATAAATGAATGCATGAATATAAAATGCAGGATAAAAGAAAGCGCGTACTCCTACGATGCCTATCTAGATGTACCTAATTGTACCTAGCATATGAGTAGGTGTGAAGCCAAGAATCACTCTAAGGTTTAGTTGATCCCCATTACCTGAAGTGTGAAAATGTAGGAGCCCTTCTTGGTCTCGAGTTGGACACCCCGCAAGGGATGTTCAGACCACTATAACCACAAAAGCCCCACGTTGTGTGGAGAAGGGAACGAGAGGCACGGGGTCTTAGGAGCTAGCAGCCTCCAACACTAACAGTCTAACCACAAAAAGCTGCTCCTAACTGAATTGCCACTACGAGGTTTGGGATGTATTTGTAAGTGAAGGCATCTCACAAAAAGTAACGGACTGGTCTCACACACCACCTGGTGTCATGCTTCATCATTGACCAGTCCTCGCCCTCTAAAACCTTGGTTTGATAGAGGGCGGGCATACACCTGACGACAGGGATGCACTTCTAAACTAAGTGGGGGCCCATAAACAAAAAGTGTGGTTAAAAAACATTATAGTTATCTTAATCGTGTTTTTAATGTTAAAGGTAACTATATGATATTAAAATCAAGTGACGGTATGTGGGGAATTAATGTCCCCTATCCGTTATGTGAGAGGTCAACATGTTTC
The DNA here is from genome assembly GCA_963921515.1 of Calotriton arnoldi. Taxonomy (NCBI): domain Eukaryota; kingdom Metazoa; phylum Chordata; class Amphibia; order Caudata; family Salamandridae; genus Calotriton; species Calotriton arnoldi. Next base: position 161,780 of record CAWUFW010011669.1, on the reverse strand, counting down.
TGCCTTAATGGCCCGCTTGGGTCCAGGGCATTCGTCAGGACCTAAAAAGAACATAGAGGGCTCCGTTCTTACCAGCTAGTGGTAAGAGTAAACCACTGTGTGGGCGTGAGCACTGCCACACTCCACAACTTGATGGCCTCTAATTTCAAGCCCTAGATACCAAAGCTACTTGCCCCATGGGAGGAGGGGAGGGGAAACCCCTGTAGTCAAACCCCTAGATACCAAAGCTACTTGCCCCATGGGAGGAGGGGAGGGGAAACCCCTGTAGTCAAACCTGCATCAAGGGAAATTTCCCATGTGGATCCTAGGCGACTGCTCCCGGTCCTCCCTGATGATTCCCCTCCCCTCCTCCCATGGGGCAAGGTTTTAGAGGGCGAGGACTGGTCAATGATGAAGCATGACACCAGGTGGTGTGTGAGACCAGTCCGTTACTTTTTGTGAGATGCCTTCACTTACAAATACATCCCAAACCTCGTAGTGGCAATTCAGTTAGGAGCAGCTTTTTGTGGTTAGAATGTTCAGACCACTGTCAGCTGGAGCGACTGCATGCCGGAGCTTCAGCGTCTCTGGTCAGTGTGTCGGCCTGGAAGTCTCGGTTCCCTCTCTCTAACACTAGCAAGAGGTGCTGTATTTATACAGAAAGTATCTAGGGCTCCTTTGTCCCTTGTTGCTTGTATTAGCCATTGTTGGATTTGAGGATGACGTATGGGATTAACCGTGTACGTAGATATGGGGAGGAAGGTGGTGTAGCCCCAGCCTGGTTTCTAAGAACCCTTATGAATATTCATTCATACTGTGTGAGTCTATTGATGGAGTTATAGGACTCTATTGTTTAGGAGAAACCCTCCTTCTGCACCCAGGACTAGAACTAGGTAAAGGTTCAATCCTAAAAGGCTCGTTACAGTGTAGTGTAGGGGACGTAATGTAGGTGATGGGGTATGATGTTACCCGGGCCTATATTAGGGTACCTATATGGAACATAACATTTCATCTATCCACCCCGTCATATGTATATTGTTTCGCATTATTTTGCTGAAACTTATGTCTCTTCATCTATCCACTCCGTCATATGTATATTGTTTTGCATTATTTTGCTGAAACTGATGTCTCTTAATCTATCCACTCCTTCATGTGCATAATCAATATTGAAGATGAGAATGACACTGTTTGCATCTGCTGATTATTTTTCTCTCCCTCTTGTGAATTTTCATTTGTTTGCATTGGTAACCGTATGCAATTGAGCATTGATGATTTACTTCAATTTGAGATAAAACTTTATTAATCCTACTAAGAGTTTGTGATTATTTAGCTGACTAGATAGTTAGTTAGATAAGGGCTATTATTGCCATCAACTACTCAACTAATTGGTCTATCGACTGAGAGGAAAGAGAGTTGATATACGGGTCTAGTTATGTATTTAGACTTGTCAAACATGAATCTGTGAGGGAACCAAAATTCATGTCATTAAAACTTGACCCCCAGCGCATCAGGGACTTGGGTGAATGTGTATGGGCCATTGTATGAATTATTGATGAGTATCGATCCCTGATTAAGTGTCGCGCTGGATCAAGTGGTATCCTATTTTTCCTACATTCCAGATGTTGTCATAATCTGTTTTGTCTTTAGTCAATAGACTGCTCTTCTGTTATGTTAATGGTCATTCTAGATACTGGAGTAGGGTCTGGGTTCTGTTTTCCCCAGCTCCCACGCCTTGCTGAGGATGACTCCACTGTCTCTATGGATGAACCCCGCAGGTTACCACTTGGACTTGGGTTGTAAGTCATTTGAATGATTTTGTTATGCACATTTTGTTTACTATATTTCTGTAATGGGACAGTTATGTTTTGGGTGGGTGAGCAGGTGGGAGGTAATGATTACCTGGCGACTAGAGGATCTTAGAATGGACGGGGGTGGGTCCCTAGGCCTAGGGTTTAATTGCTGTTTGCCTGCCATGCGCACTGGACTCTATGCGCTATCACGACCCTCAGCTATTATTAATGTTATTTCAAAGGTTAGGCGTAATGTTCTGCAGGTACCTTTCCTCTATATTTCTTAAGTCCTCTGCAGTGAACAATCCTCCTGTAGGGTTCCACACGCTGTACAAATGTGTCACCTGGAATGTACTTGGTGACCCAGATAAACTTCGGCATATTCGGTTGTATTTGGAAAGACATGGGATTCAACTTGCATTATTACAGGAGACACATTTAGTCCCAGGGGGTTCCCACCTCTTTGCGGACAAATGGTCATCCTATTGATGCTTTTTCGCTTATTCATCCTATGCCAGGTGCATGGTACTCCTAGTGCGGTGGGGATTCCCATATACACCACACAGTTCCTTGGCTGATGACTAGAGTAGATATGTAATTACCCGGGGTAAGGTACTGTCACATACTATCACCATAGTTGCTTGCTATGGCCCTAACATAGATGATCCAAGTTAGGATTACTCTAACAGAATACTAGGACGTAACTGACCAGGGATGCCATTTTCACGCAAAAATGCCACTGCTCGCGCTTATGGGGAGGGTGAACGACTGAGGAAGACGCTGGCTACCATGAGCCGCTGATCTTGGATGGCTAATGATTTGGTCAGTATTCGGGGAGTGCATGATCAGCTGCACACGGACAAGCCATATTCTGCAGACATTTACTGATTTCTGCCGCTCCCTCTACACTTCCCAACATATCACTCCCATAGATCTGAGTTCCTATTTAAATGATGTAGCACCAGGCTGGGTCAGAGACACTCAACGTACATTTCTAGAGCAAGATTTTACGCTGGACGAAAATCAGGAGGTCATACAACAGTTTCAGTCAGGTAAGGCCCCAGGACTCGATGGGCTTCAGACTGAGTTTTTTAAAACCTACATTGATCCCCTGGCTCCTCAACTGCTTGCTGTTGTTCAAGAGGTGAGGCAGATGGCTCGTCTCCCTGCATTGATGAGAGAGGCACTCATTATTACTCTGCTCAAACCTGGTAAAACGCCGGAGCGTTGTGAATCCTATAGGCCACTCTAATTAAGTGCGACATCAAAATTCTAGCTAAGCTCCTTGCTAATAGTCTTAATCTTCTTATGCCCCATTTAGTGTGTTCCGATCAGTCAGGGTTCATTCCAGGCAGATCTACCTCCTATAGCCTGTGCAATCTGTTCATTGTCCTGCAAGATCTTAATCCTGACCTGGCCGCTATGTCAGTCTTCTTTGATGCCGCAAAGGCTTTTGACTCCCTTGAATGGGAGTATATATTATTTAATGGCTGTCCTTAATAGGATGTGGTGACGTATTTGTTTTGGATTCAACTGCTCTATATGCCTCCTTTGGCCCGAGTCCGGGTCGATGGTGCTGTTTCCTCCCCATTTCCCATAACCAGAGGCACTCGGCACTCACCCCTGTTACTTGCCTTTGCATGGAACACCTTGCCCCCAAACTGCGCCAACAGTACCGTACCTATGCGTTGGGCTACCCCATTCGGCATTTATTAATTTCTTTATATGCTTATGATATTGCTATATATCTCCGTGATCCTCATCTTAGCCTCAATCCCATGCTACAGGAGTTCATTGTCTTTGGTGGTTTATCCGGTTTACATATCAATTGGGAGAAGTCTTATCAATTTCCGCTCACACCAAATACGATACACTTATCCCCTGACTTCCTGTTACAATGGTGCTCCACGGAACTCAAGTACCTGGAGATATGGATCTCCCGAGATAGAAAAGTGGTGCTTCATTCAAACTATGGCGTGGCACTGAGTACCATTACTGATCAGGTCACACAATGGATCTCCTTTCCTTTGTCCCTGGCTGGGCTTGTAGCAATAATGAAAATGGTAATCCTCCTGAAACTGCTCTATCGATTACTGAACATTCCTGTTTATTTACCTCACTCCTTTTTTCGCATGTTTAAGTTGCAGCTGATATAGCTTGCCTGAGCAGGGGGACAGCCTCGCATTCAATGGGATGTTCTTACTCTACTCTTCCAGGAAGGGGTGTTTCGAGGCCCCTGATATGGAGATTTGTACTCAGGCTCACCATGCTATTCATTGTATAGGCCGACCCCCTTTCTTTCTCATTTGGCTATTGAGCAAAGCTAAATGGCTCCTATTCCTCCACCCTCTTATATTGGCATCCCGTCAGATGGATCTGTGTCCTCCTGGTCTACTGTTGCTTGCACCACCGCAGCCTGGCAGAGACTGTGTCATAAGGTAGGCAAACGCCTGCTTTATTCTCCGTTTCTCCCTTTGGAATACCATCCCCTGCTACCGGCCACTCATGAAGCTTGGGGGCATTGTCAACTCAAATTAAGGTGGCTAGTTTATTGAGGGGTATCTATATGTTAATGGCGCATTCATTACGCAGGCTGAGTACTTGGGGGATGCCTTGGTCTCGCCCTCAGATGCGTTTATTTATATATGGCTGAAAAGCAGTTCCAGGGCATTTGCTCGCACTTTTCCTAATGAGCCTCCCACCTTTGTCACACTACATAAAATGTTTCAGGTCTCCAGCCCTAAACATTTGGTTTCCTTCTTGTATCGTACTGCACAAGCTGAATCTTTGTGATCTTGGAGCAGGGCTTGGAACTGCTGGGACCAGGAATTGGGACTGGCCCTTTTGGATGAGCAATGGTGGTACTGCATCTCCCAGACATGTTTGGTATCTGCCAGTAGCTGGCTCAGAATTATTCATTACAAGTTTCTAAAGAGGGTGTATTATACTCCTGTCTAGTTGAGAGCCTGTCGTGTTCGGTGTGGCTTAGGCAGAGCTGATGTTCTGCACTTGGTGTGGGCGTGTGGCCCAGTCCACTCGTATTGAATGGAGGTGTAGTATGCGCTCTCCCTCATGACAGAGTTGGGCTTACGCCTCTTGTGCTCTTACTGAGTTATGTTAAAGATCTGCCCACTGCCTGCTGGAAATAAGTGGCCTTGGCCCTGCTGCTTGCAAAGAGTCATGTAGCTTGCTGCTGGGGTGCCCAAGTTTAAGGACTGGCTCATCGTTCTGATCTATTGTAATGCACAGTTATCATTATATGCAGAGCTTCTCCTTATCTCTTCATGCCCCAGAAATATTTGGCATCCCCTAAAAGTCTGTCTGCAACTCCACCCTACAGGCTTTGGCCCATGACGTGTGACTTTCATATTGGAAACACACATGCCACTGTACATCTTTATAACTTCTGCCATGCTCATGTTATCACTGGTGGGGTCCTTTATTATGCTCATGTAATAGCTACCTGACAATATCCAATATTTATGCCACATCGTTTTTGTTATACTTATTTTAGCATTGCCAGCTGTGGAGCATATATGTTTGTCTATGATGTTCTACTGTCATCAGAGTTGTGATGCTGTATACCAATGGTGTTATACTTAGTCACTTTCGCCATTGCCGTGGTTTTGCACTGTCCGCAGATATGTAATAAATAAATAAAAACATAAAAAACGCACGTGTATTTGCAATGGTCTTCTTTTTTTGTGGGTCTTTGTTCACTGGGGACACTGCATATGGTTTTATCTTTGGTGCTATGGGCACTTTAGAAGTGATAATCTACATTTTGTTTACATATTAGGTACCCCAAGGTCTCTCCTAGGTGTTCCAGGGGTGGGGGGTCATGTAACTATAGGCAGGGTCCTTATAAAAGACATTTCATAAACCCTGCTAAGGGAAATCTGCCCATTGTATTTATTTTCCATTGTAGACATTGCAATATTTTATGCATGCATAATTATTGATAGGAAGGGAATGAAAATATCATTAAAAGACTTAACAGAATGGTATTGATAAATCCAACAGATTGCTATTGTTCAATTTATCATAACTTGTACAGAAAAGTTATAAGACTTTCTTTTCTTTGAGCCAAAATCCAGCCTTCCGGCAGTCTTCCCTGATTGGTCAGCTCTAACAGGATTAGCCAGACTGCCTTGATTAGGTCATAAGTACCTTGGCTCAGCAGAGTTTATCTGATGGAGAGAGTTCTGCAGCTGCAAAGGAATGCCCGAGCAGGGGGATGGGCCATAAAGCATGAGCTTCAAAGAAGGACAGGACAGGCTACAATGCCAGCCAGGCCCACCCCCTCTTCCTGCCAGATGGCAGGCTTAGGGGAAGAATTTGTAGATGTGAGGAGGGGGAGCTTATCGAAATGAGCCACAGTGTGAGTTGGTTTAGCTAGCTCTCACTGCTCTGCTGAGTTTTCAGCCATGATGGATTTTGGAGGAATAGTGCTTTGTGGGGCAAGAAGATGCTGCACTTTGGAGGAAGTGTTCATGCGCCTGGGTGGCACCCTGCATCCCATTGGTCAGGGGTGCCCCCCTTTTAATGCCCAGAAGCTGAGAATAAATATGTAAGAGGTTCATAGCCTCTCAGATCTGCTTCTTGAAACTACAAGGAAAAGAAGGACTGCCCTGCTGGAATCTGAATTTGCACCCAAAGGCCTGCATGCTGAATGACTGCCCCTGCTGCACAATATGGTAATACAGCCCTGGGGACTGTGGCTTGCTTCAAGAAGGAATAAGGAGTGGACTCCCTGCAGCTACATGTTAGCAGAGCCCACCTGCGTCATCTCCACCAAGAGTCTCCATCCTGGAGTGCGTCCAGTGCACTTTTAAGGATTTGGCCAGGTGCATTGTGGGAATTGTAGTCCAGACCTTCCAGAGACAATCCAGGAGATTCCAGACCTTTGAATTAGTGTTTTGCACACTTTGAACCTACAAGGATACCTTCAGGAAGCACGTCCTGATGTTTGGAGAACATTTGGGAAAAACCTTCATATGGTGACCGACCCGAACGCGAGAGGCAAGCCAACTACCTTCAACCACGGCCCGGCCAGGATTTCAGGTTTGTCCCGGTGAAGGCTCGGGACTTCCAGGATTTGAGCGAGGCCTCGCGGAAAGTCAAGCCAGCGAACTCTCTCCGAACTAGGTCTGCTGAGAATGGTCTAGGGCAATCCGAAGGAAAAGCTCCAGAAACGTTTCTAAGTGTGAAGGTAAAATTTTGACCAGGGCCTCCCGTTTAGTGTATCCGACCGACGCTACCTACTGGCGCATAGCAGTACTACTTAATATTTTCTGGATTCAGTTTGACGCCTGCGGAATATGCTAATGTGAGGAGTCTTTACCAGAAAAAGAGTTACAGAAGATAAGTAATTTGTTCATATTTTTAATTAAAACAGAGTATGTGTTTTAATGTGGTATCTTTGTTTGTGTAGTAGTTTTCTTCACTGGAGATGGTGGTGCCAGACCATGAGGAAATCCAGTTTGAATTGCAAGTGAATGATAAATCACAGGCCAATTTTTCTGGGGTCAATAACAATATCTAAGATTGAGCCATTTCTGGGAAAGTACTTAAGCCCATATTCCGAGTCGTACACAAGTGTTTGCACAGTAAAATTGCCTGCACAAGTCCAGTTTGATTCTACCACATGTGGAAAAAAATCGCAGATCCGTGCTATGCAGTCCAATGTGGTTTTACCACATCCAATATTTCTGCATGCAAAGTATAATAAGTCCTCAAATTACAAGTCCATTTAGATAAACACGTAGTACTGCCCCGTGAAAAATCCACCTCAAAGCAACTGTTCTATCATTACATCACTGCTATTAACCTAAAAAACACAAAGCAGCATATATTAACTTGGAACTTCGGGTAACTGAACAAGATAAAGTAAAGAAACATCAATGTAAAATAGATTTTTTTCAAATTTTGAAATCCAGTGTACATTGATGTACACATCAGTGTAGGAATTTCATCGCAGTTGTGATTTTGATGCATACAAAAACATTCATTCTTTTTTAGGACAGGTGGTGGGGATGATGCCATTCATTACTTAGCATCCACCAAAAACAAAAGCTTGCCAACAAACCATTAACATGTCTATGGCTACATGTCCCAGTTGCCTCAGATGAAGCAATAGCAATCAACCAATAAAAAGTCCATCAGCACTGTGCACAACCCCATAGGAGACTGGGCACTTTCACTTTCTTTACAGCTCAGCAGGCAGTTAAGTGTTCTGTCTCTAGTCTGTAATTGATGAACTTTAGGCAGGGCCACAGGGAGCTGCAGCACCTGGACTATATGGGGCACAATGGAGCCATCAGTTTATTTTCCCTTTTTGCTCCTTTGCCAGCATTTGAGTCGAGCACAGAGACAATGAGAGAGCAATTTGGTCCCACTTCTGGATTAATCTCAGTTTCTGTTCTTTCTATGACTCATTGAGATTGTTCTCATTTCCAAAGCGTAACATTTGGCGCTGGACATCGATGAAGAAGTTGTAAAACAACAGACCTACTTCCAATAGGAAGGGCCTTTAGGAGACAATTGACTTATGTGTGCAGAGAGGCAGTGATTGAGGCAATTAACCCTACTCTTGATGGCTCGTCAAACTGTTCGCTCCTCCGGAGGGAAGATGACCTGTCCATGGTACTTCAGAAAACGAGGGATTGAAGTGTCCATTCTGCCAGCCAAAGCAAGGAGAAAGAGGGTCCCATCAGGGTAACCAGAATGACTTTGAAAGGCTCATAGAGAATTTCTTTCTTCCTCACTAACATCCCCAACTCATTGAACACCCCTAGAGTGCCCTCCCTGGACTGATAATGGGGATATCTGTGATCAATCAAACGAAGAGTCTAGCCCAAGTCAGTCACAGTGACAAATTCCCTGCTCCAAACATCACCATTTGGAGGCTCACTTGGTGATGTTAAAGGGCCTATCTGATAGAGACTTCTAGCTTCAAATTCCTTACCTTTGAATTCCCCAGGCATCAGGCTGGATCCAGAAACTTTTGCTCGAGCAATACGCCTTGCATGTGCCGTCTGATTGTTCCATTCGGCTCCGCATGACGTCGGAGTCGTGAGCATCGGTTATGACGTTGCAGTCACCTATATAGGTGCCACCGAGGTACGTGAACATCTGTGCTTTTCGCGTCAGTTAATCGCCGATCTAGGAAGAGCAACCTCTCTGTCACTTTTTGACAGGTTTTTTCAAAAAAAATTCTTCAGGTGTCGACAGGTTTTAAACCATGTGGCGCTTGTCACTGCACTGCGTCTGTTACCGATCCACACCTCGTCTGCCTTTGGTGTCTTGAGCGCAACCACGACTCGAAGTCATGCTCGTACTGTCGGGCCATGGCTCCGGAGGCCTTGCGAGAGTAGGGTATGAAGCTCCTTGTGGCCCGACAGTCGACACCATCCAGCAAGACTCCGCAGAGATCCCGATTGAAGAAGAGGAGGTCACGGAACTGCTCCCGGAGCCCTAAGTCCTCTTCCTCTCAATAGAAGTTCTCGGGACACTCAGGGAAGAGGCACAAGAAGAAGAAGTCGTCCAAGCAGACTTCGTCTTCACCTCAGCTGTTGTCTGTTGACAAAAGAGGTATGGAGCACCAACGCTCTAGGCACAGTTCTGTGGAGCCGAAGTCAGGGTCGACTTCGTGCCTTCCTCCTTTTTCCGGGGGCCGGAGTGACCCCCACTCAAATTAAAGAGATTTACAAGGCCATGCGCCACGTTTTTGAGCGGGCCCACCCCATTTGTGAACCTTTGGGCCCCGTGGGGTAGGAGGGGGCCCCATCGGATTCGACACATTCAACTCTGGCCACGGTGCCGGTGTGACCTCAGGGATCCAATTCCGGATCCAGGACAGCGCCAGTCATGCCTACGCGACCTTCCCCGACGTCAGACCTGAAGGGTTCTATGTTGTTGCCTGTTCATTTTCATGATGTTTCAGGCATGAGAGAGGACACGTAGAGGTCTATGGACCCTTTAGAACACCAGGATATATATCTGCAGAGTAGATGGGACTGGTATGAGAAACTTGGGGAAGCCAGTGGACTGGACACATCCCCAGATACTGGCATGCTCTCTCCGCCAACTGTGGCTATGGAGGAGAGGGCTTCTTATGCCATAGTGTTAAGGAAAGAGGGCAGCTGAGGGCCTTGGACTAGAGTTGCCCTCTATGCAAGTCAGAACTAATCTTCTGACTGATGTGCTTCAGCCTGGGGCTTCCACCTCTGAACCCTTATTGCCTTTGAACGAAGCACTAACTGATGTCCTTCTGGGCACGTGATCCAAGCCTAGCACAGGGGCTCCTGTGAATAGGACATTGGCACGCCAACATCTCCCGGCTCCGGGCAACCCAAAGTTCCTCAGCCAACACCCCACTCCTGAAAGCTTGGTAGTGCAGGCTTCAACGTCCCAGGACGCATTCCCTTCCGACCCCCCCCGGACAAGGGAATCCAACAGGCTGGAACCTCGTGGGAAGAAAATATTTTCTTCCTCAAGCCTGGCATTGCGGTCGGTGAATACCACATGCTTATTGGGCGTTTCTCCCATACCCTCTGGGAGACGGTTGCACAAGTGCTGCCACAGGTCCCAGAGGAGGCCTGGGCTGTACTCTCCCTAGAGGTTAAGGATGGGAGAGATGCAGCAAAATTCACCATTAGGTGTGGCCTTGACACAACTGATTCGCTGGGCAGAGCCATTTCATCGACGGTGGCCTTAAGGCACCACACCTGGCTAAGAACATCTGGCTTCTCGGGCGATGTCCAATTTAATGGACATGCCTTTTGATGGTTCTCGTTTGTTTGGTGAGAAGGCAGACTCTGCTTTGGAGCGTTTCAAGGACTCTCGTGCTATGGCCAGATCCTTGGGTCTCTCTACAACACCTTGTGGTCACTCTCGCTTTCGCCCCTTTTGTGGCAACGGAAGGGGTTTTCAGCTGTGCCAACCCTATCCCAGCCACCGTCCTGCGCAGGCTTCCCAAGTTGTGCGAGGACGTGGGTGCAGCTCATTCCGACCTAGGAATGAAAGCCAGAGGTCGTCGGCCACCAAGCCGTCGGCAGCCACAGCCTCCAAGCAGTCCTAGTCTGACCATGCTTCTCCAGTTGGAGGGAGTATACATCATCATCTCCTCCACTGGTGGTCCATAACATTGGATAAATGAGACTTTCAGATCATTCAGGAGGGCTATTCTCTGCATTTCTTTTCCTCCTCCGATTCCGCCACTTCAAGAACGGCTGGCGGAGGATCATCTAACTACTCCGAGAGGAAGTTGCAGCTCACCTGGCCAAGGGGGCTATGGAGAGAGTCCTGGATTTAGAAGTAGGCAGTAGTTGTTATTCCCGCTACTTTCTGATTCCGAAAAAGAACAAAGGGTTGAAGCCAATTTTAGATTTTTAGACCGTAAATCTCTTCCTCAAGAAGGAGAAGTTCAAGATGCTTACTTTAGCTCAGGTCTTGTCTGCCCTAGACCAAGAAGACTGGATGGCAGCGTTGGACCTGCAGGATGCGTATTTTCACATCCCCATCCTGCGGGGCCACAGACGTTACTTGCATTTCAGGGTAGGCCACAAGCACTTTCAGTTTACCATGCTCCCCTTCGGCCTTACCAGTGCCCCTTGTGTGTTCACCAAGGTGATAGCGGTGGTTGCAGCTCATCTGTGCAGGTTGGGGGTTTCAGTCTTCCCCTAACTCAACGACTGGCTGTTGAAGGCGTCTTCGCCCCAAGCTGTCATCTCCCACCTTCAGACTACAGCAAACCTGCATTCGCTGGGGTTCTCTATAAATGTCCCGAAGTCACACCTGACACAGTGCAGTTTCGGGCCTATGCTCCCATGCAGCGAGTTCAGGATATTCAGGTTATGATACCGATGTTTCAGCCTCTATGCTGGATTTCAGTGAGACTGACTCTGAGGCTGCTGGGCCTCATGGCCTACTGCCTCCTGTTGGTATAGCACGCCAGGTGGTGTATGCGAGCTCTGCAGTGGCACCTCAAGTTCCAGTGGGAGCAGCATCAGGGAAATCTTACCAACATGATCCAGATCTGGGAAGGAACTGTGAGAGATCTGCAGTGGTGGTTGACAAACCGCGATTGGGTCAGAGGCAGACCCCTCTCCCTTCCCCAACCAGATCTCACAGTGGTGCCAGATGCCTTACTCCTGGGATGGGGCGGCCATCTGGGATAGGTGGAGATCAGGGGACACTGGTCTCCGGCAGAGTCGGGGCTCCACATCAATTTGTTGGAGATTCGTGCGATCCGGTTGGTATTGAAACCATTTCTTCCCTCTGTCAAGGGTAAGTTAGTGCAGGTGTTCATAGACAACACCACCGCCATGTGGTACTGCAACAAACAGGGCGGGTGGGGTCGTTGACCCTTTGTCAAGAGGCCCTGCATCTCTGGACATGGCTGGAACAGCAGGGTATAACCCATCTTCTCCGAATGCCAAGGTGGACGAACTCAGCCGTCTCTCCAGTCGGATGTGGCACAAGGTCTCTTTCAGAAGCGGGGAGAACCTTGGTTAGATCTGTTCTCTACCGAAGAGAACAAGCAGTGTCAGCAGTTTTGCACGCTGGAGTATCCATGGCGGCTATCGCTCGGCGATGCTTTTTGTTGCGAGTGGAGCTCAGGCCTGTTGTACGCCTTTCTGCCCATACCACTTCTGCCCAGCGTTCTGAAGAAGATCAAGAACAACCTGGCCCAAGTCATTCTTGTGACTCCGGACTGGGCAAGGAGAGTCTGGTATCCAGAGCTTCTGAAAATGAGTATTGATCCTCCGATCAGGCTGCCCCTTCGGAAGGATCTTCTGTCACAGCAGCAGAGAGAGGGTTCTCCACCCGAACCTGTCAACTCTCCACCTCCATGCATGGAGATTGAGCGGCGACAGTTGATAGCTTTTGACCTTCCTCCCGAAGTATGCAACGTTATTTTGGCGGCCAGGTGGCCCTCCACTAAGATAGTATATGCCTGCTGTTGGCTAAAGTTTGTATCATATTGTACAGAAAGGTCTATTGACCCTCTTTCTGCTTCTTTATCTAATGTTCTTCTCTTTATTCTTACCCTTGCCCAGCAGGGCTCTACTTTGGGTACTCTTAAGGGCTATCTTTCTGCTCTATCTGCTTTTTTGCGGCTGTCAGACCAACCCTCTCTGTTTAAATCTCCAATTGTAAATAGGTTCTTGAAAGGGCTGGGCCATTTGCTTCCACCCACGCCCTTTGTCATGCCACAGTGGCACCTTAATTTGAGCCTCACTTTTCTTATGTGTGCTCCTTTCAAGCCTTTGCACAACTGTCCCCTCCGGCTACTTACCATCAAGACAGCCTTTTGGTGGCAATAACATCTACCCGAGTGTAAGTTACAGGCCATATCATGTAAGCCCCCCACATGATGACTTTTGTAGATAAAGTGGTGCTTCGCACCCGTGCTTCATTTCTTCCAAAGGTGGTGACCCCATTCCATCTGGGTCAATCTATCATGCTTTTTGCTCCTCTGCATTCCTCTAAAGAAGAGGAGCGTCTCCACCGTCTGGACCCAAAAAGAGCGTTGTCGTTCTACCTTGACCGCACAAAAGGGTTCTGGGTGGATGACCAACTCTTTGTGGGTTACGTGGGAGCTAAAAAAGGTCGGGCAGTGCAGAAATGGACCATTTCTCACAGGGTTGTCTTCTGCATTAAAATCTGCTATGCCCTGGCTAAGACGCAGCCCTCTGAGGGATTAAGAGCCCATTCCACCAGGGTAGAGGCTGCGACCACGGCGTTGGCTCGGGGTGACATCTGCCAGGCAGCAAAGTGGGCATCTTTGCACACATTTGACAAACATTACTGCCTGTACAGTTAGGTCCACAGGGATGGGCATTTTGCAAGTTCAGTCCTGCAGGACTACCTAGTGTAGAAATCTGTCCACAGCCCACCGCCAGAATGGTATGGCTTGGGTATCAATTCAAAGGTAAGGAATCTGCAGCTAGAAGTCTCTATCAGATGAACAAGTTACTTACCTTCGGTAACGCCTTATCTGGTTAAGACAATATCTAGCTGCAGATTCCTTACAGATCCACCCATGCCTCCCCGCTCTGTGGACTTATTTGTTTGGGCTAGGGTTTTGCCCTTTAGTCAGGGCCCTAGTTTAAATCAAGTCAGTCACTTCATGGCTCTGCATTTCTGGCGTGGAAAAGTGAAAAGTACTGACGTTTGCGTACCTATATAGGTGACCATGACTTCATAACCGACACTCACGCGGAGCTGAATGGAGCCACCCAACAGCGAGCGCAAGGGGTATTGCTTGAGCAAAGGTTTCCGGATCCAGCCTGACGCCTGGGGAATTCAAAGGTAAGGAATCTGCAGCTAGATATTGTCCAGATAAAGCATTACCGAAGGTAAGTGACTTGTTTGACATGTTTAACCCTTAGGACATATATCACCTGAGATTTTCTGAATAGACACTGGCAGAAAACCGTGTGCAATATGGGCAAGATAGGCTGATAAAGCCTCTACATAGAAATATCCGGGACCATCTCAAGTCAGAGTGTCTGTGCTTTTCTCTGGAGGCATCGATGGCAAACATTTTGACCAAGTTTATTAAGGACCCTAAATAGGTTATTGATAGGTGTGGAAAGTATGCCTGGGCAAAATCCTGAATATATAATATACTTTGCTTGACAAGGCTCAGGTGTGTTTTAGGAAAACAATCAGCCTGAAGGTTTTTGTTTGGGCCAGTTTAAGTACAGGGTGCTTGGTCAGCCTGTTCTATTTCCCAAGCTCTCAGGGGGAGTCAGGGATTTAAGAGAGGCAACCAGTGACCAGATCAAAACACTTTGGGAGGTTTTTCACAGCAAGAGTCTCCAGCTGTGGCTGTGGTGACAGAGGAGGAATGTGGGGTTCCTCGAATACCTGTTCCGAACTAAAACATGGGGATTGTTGGTGTCAGAAAGCACTAACCTTGTAGACCAGATACTGCAGGAGCAATGTATGCTTTCACACTAACCCATATCCAGAACCAACCCAATATATCCTTGTATCCCTTTTAATATACCAGTGGGGGGGGAGTGGCCAAGATGGCGACTGAGTAGGACGTGCCTACTCGTCGCTCCATCCTGCCGACAGGGCCCACTGCCCAGGCCTTGTTTCGCCGGACCGGGGGGGTCAGTCCAAAGCTTCTGCTGATCACCCTGAAAACCCAGCGGTGGCCTGACACGACCAGGAGCCGAAGAGGTGTTAGCTGAGAAGTGTCTACGATGCCTGGCGAGTCCCGGCACGGCCCGGACACTGTGTGAGAACAGCGGAGACCGAGGCGCCGGTTGGCTGAGACTCCTGTCAATCCCTAAGGCCCCAAGTGAGTTAGGGGACGTGAGATGCCCCACTGCTGGAGACCAGAGGCACGGACCCAGGGGCGAACCAAGAGAATCTGAGGGCCGGTACAACCCAGACTCCAGGCCCGCATCAACAGCGGCCGCCCGACCGATCCTGACCAGCTGGACCTGCACTGCCACATAACGGTGACTGGCGAGCCGAGGCTGCGGTCCCTGGTGAGGGGGGACGCTGGCCGTCTGAGGCCGGGGAGAAACCTGTTGGACAGCCCCCCGCAGATCCCGAGGTCAGTCACACCAATTGAGGAGGCGGGGAGAGCAAGCGAGAGGTGCAGAGGATATAGCAACAACGCGGCGGGGAGTAGGGCGGGCCTGAGAGACAGGGAGCAGGCCGCGACTGGAGCCGCACTCAGCGCGGAAGAACAGGCGCACGCTCCAAGGAGGGCCCGAGAGGAAAAACCTCAGAACAGACTAGTTTTGCAGCCCGATCTGCAGACGACTTGACTGTGAGCCCTCCCCTGCCACAGCAAAGGCTCACGTGCTGCGGTCCCCTCTCCTGTAGCCAAATCTAACAGTCGAGGGCTGGGTAGGACATTTTCTCATTGTGTCAGTGGGGAACTGCCAGTGCCACGGAGGTCCCCAGATCCCCTTCAGTAGCGAGTGCCCAGAGATCAGGACGTAAGGGCGGAAGCACCGAACATCAGACCAGTGAGGTGCCTTCCTCCACCCTGAATACACAACATCAGCCCTGTCTGGCCACCGGGCCGCCACCTGGTGAGCTCCAGTACAGATGAGGGGGGCTTCTTAGCTGCCCCCCTGGTGGGCGCCCACCCTGCTGTTCATTGGAGGTGGCCATGACAGAGGGTTACCTGAGCGGGGGCCCACGCAGATGACCAGGTCGTAGGACAGCCATTCCCCCCAGTACCCTGCAAATGTGATCTCGGCCATCTGCGCCCCGTAATAGTCACGTCCTGGAGAGGGAAGAAATTGCTTGGCTGGCCAGGACCTCTCACGGCACCGGGAGGTGCGCCCGCCTAGCTGGGGGACTTCTTCAGGAAGAAATTACAAGTCTACCCCCACCCATACGGAGACTTCCCCCATAAACCATCTGACCCTTTCCTCAGGAGTCTCTCATGGGACCTTGCACCCCAGATCCGAGAGACCATTCCCAGGGGAGTCGGGCTTGGGCTTAGACAGTGGATTTAGCCCTTGGGAGAGCGACGACCTGTGCACTCCCCCTCGCAGAAGCACCAGAAGACCTCTGGGAAATGGGACAATACCCACCTGTGGAGTACACCCCTCACTCCTCCACCGTGGCGACCAGTAAGGGGAAAAAGCACAGCTCGGTCAAGGATCTCCAACTCAAAACATCCAGCTCCAGTACCGACACCTTGGTGTCCCATCCAGACACACAAGTACCCACAGATGCTGATAATACCAAGGCCCCGCTCACTCACTCCTTCATAGAAATGCTCTTTGCCTCCCTGAGAGACGACATACAAACCATGAAGAAGGAACTCGCTCAGGAAATCAGAGAGGTGAGAAAAGATGTGGATGTGCTAGGAGACAAGGTCGACACTTTAGAATCACAAGGCACGACTAGAGACGATGAGATTGAACCACTCCAGCAAGAAGTGATCCGCCTTAGAGAACAGCACCTAGATCTCCAAGCACATGCCGAAGACTTAGAGAACCGCTTGCGACGGAATGACATACATATTCAGGGGATACCAAATGGAGCAGAGGGACAAAACATTGCCTCCTTTGTTGGAGATCTCTTTTGATCAATTTTGGGGTCTCCTCCTGATCTGGAGATCAAACTAGACCGTACACATTGTGTCGGTCCGAAAAGGCCTTCCCCGGCACCCCTGCCAACATCCTTACCTGCGTACATGACTTTCAGCTAAAGGAACGCATCCTCCAAAAAGCTAGAGATAGTCACCCATTCCAGTTTCAGGGACATCGTCCCACTCTCTTCCAGGACCTAGCTGCTTCCACACTGCAAAAAAGGAGGGCAGGGGGGCGTGGCCAAGATGGCGACCGAGTAGGACATGCCTGCTCATCGCTCCGTCTCGCCGCAAGGCCCAAAGCCTCATATGCCGACAAGCTGAGCCCGGTAAGCGTCCCCGGACCTCCTCCTCACCCTGAGAGCACCTGCGTCGAAAACTGAGCCGAGCCGCGGCGTGAGGGTGCGCTTGCAGTCACGGCCATGCCCCACCCTGGTCTCCCCCACTGTAAGACTGAGGGAGCCAGGCAGAGCAGTTCACGTCAGGCCCGGGATGCGAGGCCTGTGAAGAGGCGGGGCCAGCAACACTGCGAACTGGGAGAGGCCCGGCGGGGACAGAGGCGGTAGAGGACAGCTCCTCCATCAATCAGGGGTGGAGGTCCGGATCTCTGCAACGGAGGAGGACTCGGTGGAGAGACACCTGCAGCTGAGCGGCGATCCTCCCCCCGCTGAGGAGCTCCAGATGAGGTTAGTCGCACTCCTAGTGGGGTGGGGGGGATCTGAAGCGTCCCGATTACAGATAGGGACGGAGACCCGTGCGACGAGCAGCCGCTCTTTTGGGCGCTGAGGGCCTGATCTGCGCGGGTGGTTGGGGAGCCCGGTCCCGATAGACGAAGAAGGGGGTGAGGAAGCGGGATCACTGCGGCCCTCGACCAGAGGGAGCCAGCCTGAAAGCCCAAATTAAAGTGATGGACACTACCCAGGAGCAGAGGCACAGATAACCCAAAAGCACAAATTAAAGTGATTGACACTACCCAGGAGCAGAGGCACAGATACCCACCTCACCCTCCTGCATAGGCCTACAGTCCACCAGCAGTCACTCCGCGCCAAGGCCAGAGAGACGGAGAGGAGGTGGACCTGAGTAGCAACCTACCTAGTACTCACGCGGCATGCTGGCCCCCGCTATTGACATTCCACGAGTTTTTGTGGCAGCAGTAGCCTTTTGCTGTGCCTATAACAACCACCCCAAGATCTAAACGTAGCGCCCCAGCCACACTGAGACAACCACCCCCAAAAAGGGGGTGCCACCTTAAGAACACAAGATGGCATCTGGGAAAACAAAGAAAGAGCGCTCAGTGAAGGAGCTCCTACTTAAAACACCCTCCACTAGCACCGAAATACAGAACCCACCATCGGGGCCATCAACGGACAGGGGAATGGACGACTCTGAGGCCCCTCTCACACGCTCCTTTCTGGAAACATTGTTTGCCTTGCTAAAAGACGACCTGCAGACGGTGAAGAAGGAACTGGCTCAAGAAATCAGAGAGGTTGCCAAGGATCTTGATTCGCTGGGAGACAGAGTTGATTAGTTGGAGACACAAAACACTACCAGGGACGAGGAGATAGAGCAACTACAACTGGAAGTCCTCCGCCTCAGGGACCAGCACCTAGACCTACAGTCGTACGCAGAGGACCTGGAAAATCGTTCCTGCCGGAACAACATACAAATTTGGGTGTTCCGCACGGAGCGGAGGGCCAAGATATGAATCTGTTCGTGGAGAAACTTTTCCGCTCTATCCTAGGAGCTCCAACAGACCAAAAAATCAAACTCGACCGAACGCACCGGGCGGGCCCGAGAAGACCATCCCTGGCCCCTCCAGCGGCTATACTTACATGTGTCCACGACTTTCAGCTCAAAGAACGAATTTTGCAGAAAGCCAGAGACAATCACCCAGTTGAGTTCAGGGGCCACAAACCACTACTCTATCAAGATCTCGCCACATCAACATTACAAAAACGGAGAGAGTTTCGGACGGTCACGCTCCACCTGCGAGCAAAAGAGGTGCCATACTCCTGGGGCCACCCCTTCCGACTAATATTCTGTTGGGAGGAGAAGACACACCAGATCCGCTCACTACAGGAAGCTCGGCGGTTACTGAGCATGGAGGAAGAAGCACAAGGAAATGATCTGCAGTCCGGCAATGGGGCTAGACTACCAAGAGACCGTAAATGGAGGACAGTGAATCGCTCGCCAACACGCCTGGGGCCGGACCTTGAAACAATCACTAGGGAGAGAAAGGCGGTGCTGGCCACCCTGGTGGAGGATATTGGCCACCCTGAATGAGCAGCAAGGCGCTACACCAGGATTAGCACACGAGGGGTTTGATCCGGGACCCTGCGACCCTTTTCTTGCACCTCCGACTCTGATGGTGTGGGGGGGCCCGGGCGGGACGGACGACAGAGCGGACCCTGCTGAAATCTCATGCCCTCACTCATGGTTCTAACCACCCAGGACACTTTACATGTTCAACAGTTATTGTATTTTGTTACTTGTATTGTTTTAAAGGGGTTTGGTCCTTCGCACTGCCCAGACACGCACAATATGCACCGTAGGAGCACCCACAAGGCAACATCATTAGCCCTAGCCCTCCCTAGAGATGACTCCCGGATAACCCCTGCTATCCTAAGCCACAGATTGAAGTCATATCGCTATCTCCGCAGTAAGAGTAGATGATCCCTCAACTTAGAGTAATCTCACTGAACGTGAAGGGCCTCAATAATCCAACTAAAAGGTGAGCCATCCTGTCATACCTTGAAAGCACAGGAGCGCACATCTGTCTCCTTCAAGAAACACATCTACTCCCAGGGGACACATTTAGTCTTCCCTCCAAGGCATTCCCTCATCAACTCTTCTCATCTCACAGTACAAAAACGGCAGGGGTGGCTATTCTTATCTCCTCCAAGTTTACCGGGCAGGTAGGCCCCAAATAGGCGGAACTCAAGGGCAGACTATTGGCCTATACAATCCAAATGGGCCCCCATACTCTTACTATAGGCTCTGTATATGCGCCGAATGAGAGACAAGAGGGATTCTTATGAAAGGCAGTAGCAGAGGTTACTAGATCCCCTGACTGGATGATAATAATCGGGGCGACGTTAATCTAGCTTTTGACAACATTACGGACAGATCAGCTCAGAGACAGGGACAGTCCGGAGCCCTCACAGAGGACGACAAGCGTATGCTAGTAGACGCAGGACTGACAGATGTTTGGCGTAACCTACACCCCACAGATAGAGAATACACCCACTCCCACGAGACTTACGCCAGGATAGATTATTTTCTAGCCACTGAACCCGTGCTGCCCCAGGAACAACAGATAAATATTCTACCTCGTTCGCTGTCAGACCACTCGGAAGTGAGCCTGACACTAGCCCTTCCAGATACTCACCCTCCACCATGGACCTGGTGGCTCAGAGACACCATGCTTTATGGCCCAGAAATCATAAAGCAAATTACGAAAACAATAACAGACTATTTAGACACGAACGACAATCCCGAAACCCCTATAGCAATCCTGTGGGATGCCCTGAAGGCCGTTGTCAGGGGGGAATTCATCGCCATTGCCTCATCAGACAACAAGATTAGTAGGGAGAAGAGAGACTTACTTACACAAAAAGTCCAAGAGTTAGAGCGCATACATCAAAGGACAGGCGCTCCCAGCATCTGGCGACAACAAGAGACTGCCCACGCCCAACTAGTGGGACTAGACCTAGACAGGGCCGAATCTGCAGCACTGAGATTGAGGCACAACTTCTACACAGGGGGAGATAGGAGCGGGAGACTGCTAGCTAATAAACTCAGAGTACAGAGGCAGGCCTCCGGGGTCTCATCTGTGGTTGACTCACGTGGGCAGGAACAGACTTCAGATCAGAACATTGCGGAAACTTTCCGCCAATACTACTCGAAGCTCTATGGAGCTCAACAACTCTCTCTGGACGCTTCGACCCAGTACCTGCAAGGAAATAACATTACAAAACTTCAGCCAGATCAGGCTGAATCACTCGAAGCTTCGATCAGTATTGAGGAGGTTATCACAGCAATCTCCAGGCTGAAACTGCCTAAGTCCCCTGGCCCTGACGGCTTCCCCTCTCTTTTCTATAAAACCTTTTGCTCATTGTTTGCCCATGTGCTGGTGAGGGTGTTCAATTCCATTGGAACCTCATCTGTTCTACCGCGAATAATGCTGGAGGCATCAGTGGTGGTGATACCTAAGCCTGGCAAGGATAAAAAACAGAGTCCTACAGGCCAATCTCCCTCCTCAATGTAGATTTTAAACTTCTCACGGGAATACTAGCTCAGCGTCTCTCCCCCCTACTACCGGGTCTAATAGACCCAGACCAAGCGGGCTTTGTGCGTAGTCGCCAATGCACTGATAATACGAAACGCCTTCTGCATATTATAGACAAGGCCCAACATTTTGAAGGCGAGCGCATGATCCTTTCTATTGATGCAGAAAAGGCATTCGATAAGGTACACTGGCCGTACCTAGAGGAGACCTTGAGACTCTTTGGCATTCCAGAGAGATTCCTGAGCTGGATTTTAAGCAGTTATTCTACTCCGTCTGCAACTGTTCGGGTGAACGGATATTCGTCAGCCCCCTTCCCTATCCAACAGGCACCAGGCAGGGATGTCCCCTCTCCACGCTCCTCTTCGCTCTCTACATGGAGCCAATGGCCCAAAGAATACGTGACAATTCTCTAGTGACCGGGGTGAACTTTGGAGGGGAGGACACAAGATCAGCCTGTACGTGGACGATGTAGTAGCTACTCTGGAGAATCCCAAAATATCTTTACCTGCCTTTCTGGCGGAATTAGAGCTCTTCTCACAAGCAGCGGGCTTCAAGGTTATCGTCCACAAATCTCAAGCACTTAGCCTGTCTTTAACCGCAGCTACAATTGCGGACCTGAAACACGACTACCACATACAATGGGCCAAGGAGGCAATAACATACCTCGGCACACAACTTGCAGTGAATACACTACACACTACCTAGCTTAACTATACTGCACTACTCCAACAGACTCGGGAACACCTGCGTAGATGGAGGCCATATTCCCTTTCGTGGCTAGGCCGTATCGCAGCGGTCAAGATGACAATCTTACCGAAGATCTTATTCCTTTTCCAAGTTCTCCCATTAGAACCCCCACCCGGAGCCATACGCTCACTGCAGAGGGACCTGGAACACTTTATTTGGCGTGACAAGAGACCTAGATTGCATAGAGAATTATGTTACCGATCTCCGAGGCAAGCTATCCCAAACTTGCAGGAGTATTACTGGGCCATTAAACTAAGAACGTTTGTGGAATGGTCGCGCCCAGAATCCGAAAAGCATTGGCTTTTCATGGATAGGGCGGTAGTGGGTAGAGCTCTATGGGGGAATCCCTTTCTTATCAGAGATTTCCGCCCCCGTAGTCTCTAGCTCTCTTAGGTCACACTGGCTCCTATGAGAGCACAGAATAGAGTGGCCACGACTCGAAAGTTAACAACCTTTCCCTCACCATTGACCCCCATTGTGGGTAACGCTGCCTTTACGCCGGGCCAAGCGACAAAGACCTATAGCCAATGGTCCAAAGAAGGCCGCAGGTCCATCGGCCACTTTTGCGATGCCAATGGCCTGTTAACAATTGAGGATTTCAGCTCACTGCAGAGCCTCCCAGAGACTGAACGCTTTCGATACCACCAGATTAGACACTGGTACTGCAAGCGGGGGTACGCGACAAGGCACAGATACACCTCACTCCCTTTGAAAAATGGTTGGTAACCAAGCACACAGACTCCCGTCTAATCACCGAGATATATAGCTTAATTAGAGGGGCCCCAAAGACCGCTAAATCCCCCAGGGCAGCTGCGGTGGGAAAGGGAAATCGGGAGAACTCTCATGGAGAAAGACTGGACAGATATATACTACAGAGCGCGCCACACAGCTTGAAACTTCGCTAGTATAGAAACTGCTACTAAAATAGCTATCTACTGGTACTTAACCCCTCAAAAACTTCCAATGTGCTGGAGAGCCTGCGGATCACTAGGCACACTAACCCATTTGCTATGGGAATGTCCTCAAATTTCCAGCTACTGGACAGAAGTGCTGGATGACATTGACAAACACTTTGATACTCAAATCCCCCGCCTCCCAGCCTATGTATTATTGGGCCTACCAAATGCTCTTACATTTCCGCTTAAGGTGCGCAGGGGTCGACAGATGGCTCTGGCTCTCGGGGCAGCCCACCAGAATATCTTGGCCCATTGGGGGACAACTAAACTCCCTACACATGTGGGATGGTTACACCGCTTATGGCAGATCTTGGGGATGGAAAGAATGTCTTTTGCCCTCGCCAACCAGTCAACCTCCTTTCGAGATCTCTGGGAATCATTTTTGGCCATACTAACCTCCGAGTTCAGGGAGCTAACCTGTCCCAAATATCTGCGCTTGCTACGACTCGCCAAACCCACACAGCCCTTACCGGACACAGCAACCAATTCACCACAACCGACCTAGATGCATGCATGGGCCCAATACCATAAGCAATTAGAGAGAGGACCCATTTTTTAATTCTTTTATTATTATTTCTTTCTTTCTCCCGGGGGGGGTGGGAAGGGAGTTGGGGGTTTGTAGTATTTTCATCAAAGAGGCACCCTGTGTACAGGGCCATCAGACTTGTTTATATAATTGCTGCAATTATTGTTAATAATTTCTCGTTTTTTAAATCAATAAAGAAATTTAAACCTAAAAAGGAGGGCATTCCGACCGATCACGGCTCCTCTCCGCTCCATATGACGTCCCTTACTCATGGGGTCACCCCTTTCTATTGATCTTCTGCCTGGATGGGAGGATCCACCAGATCTGTTTGATGAAAAAGGCTCTCCAACTGTTGAAAATTACCGGCGACCCCCCAGAGAACCTTCCTTCGAGTGTCAGCTCGGGCAGAGACCCAGGGACTTGTAAATGGAAGACAGTGGGCGGCGCCTCGGCCCAGCTCCAGAGACAATCGCCAATGAATGCAGGGTGGTCTTATCCTCCGTGGGAGACAATACCTCTAGCCCGGCATGAAGGAATTCCTGTTTCTCTACCAGGTCACCAGCGTTAGGCCGGTCTGAGGCGCCTATAGTCCTTCACTTGCCCTTCTTTAGAGTGGCTGTGGGTCCGGATGGGACTGGGGGGCGAGACGGGGTACTGATTGCCTCTTCCACCCCTCTCTCATGGGTCTTACTACCTAGGACATTGATAATGTTCCTCGTATAATGTTACCTGTTTGTTGTATTGAATTGGGTTTGTTGGACCTCCTCCCACTCCTAGATTCCCTTGGTCCGGACTCCCAGACCACTTCCTCGCTAAGCCACTGGCCTCGGGTGGACTATCCCCTAACCCTTGGTTATGGCATGTTTCTCTCCTTTAAATTGCGATTTCCAATAGATTCACTTAGAGGCCCTCGTCATGACCCAGACTCTTAAAATACATGAAAGGGCTCAACCACCCAGTTAAAAGACGCACAATCCTCTCCTACCTTGAGCAATCTGGAGCACACATCTGCCTTCTCCAGGAAACCCACCTCCTTCCTGGAGATACCCATAGGCTCCGCTCCAAGGCATTCCCCCATCAGTTCTTTTCCTCCCAATCCACTAAGACCGCAGGGGTTGCCATTCTCGTCTCCTCTGTGTTCCATGGAAAGATTGGTCCTAAACAAGCAGAACTTAAGGGCAGACTACTTGCTTACTCTTTTCAGCTAGACTCCCACACTCTTACAATAGGCTCGATCTACGCCCCAAATGAGGGTCAAGAGGACTTTCTGCGTGGGGCAGTGACTGAGATCACTAGATCATCTGATCGAATGCTGTTACTGGGGGGCGACCTAAACCTGGCCATTGATAATGCCCTAGACAGATCAGCTCAACGCCAGGGCCAGTCAGGGACCCTTTCCGAGAAGGGGCTACAGACACTAAAAGATACAGGGTAAATGGACATCTGGAGAGCCATGCATCCTACAGATCGAGAATACACTTTTTACTCCCATTCCCATAAGACCTAAGTGAGAATTGACTATTTCTTGGTCACTCAAAGCATTGTATCCCACACCCAACAAGTAGACATACTAACCCGCACATTATCGGACCACTCCGCTGTGACATTGGCCTTTTCACTCCCATTTACCCACCCTCCACCTCGAACCTGGCACCTTAGAGATACGATACTGCATCGCCCCGAGGTGGTCCAACAGATTTAGAGGACATTACAAGACTATTTAGTGACAAATGACACTCCCGAGACTCCCATAACTATGCTTTGGGATACCCTGAAGGCAGTTATTAGAGGGGAATTTATTGCTATTGCCTCTTCGGACAATAAAATCCGCAGAAACAAGAGGGACCTCCTGACACAACAGGTACAGGAGCTAGAGCGCATACATCAATGGACGTGCGCCCCCGTATCTGGCGACAGCTCGAGGCTGCAAGAGCTCAACTGCCTGGCCTAGACATCGACAGAGTATGCGGTGCTCAGACTTAGCCACACCTTCAACACCAGGGGGACAGGTGCAGGAGACTACTAGCCAATAGGCTTAGAATACAGATACAAATATCCAGGATCACATCGGTGGTTACCCCGACGGGAGAGGAACAGACCACAGATGAGCAGATCGCTGAAACATTTTGCCAATACTACGCGAAGCTATATGAGGCGCAAGACCTCCCTCCACACGAACTGGCCCGTTATGTTCGAGAAGCGGTTACCTCTAAAATAACACAAGACCAGGCTGGGTCTCTCAAATCCCCTATCAGGATTGAGGAGGTGATATGTGCCATCTCAAAACAGAAATCGCTTAAATCCCCAAGCCCTGACAGGTTCACTTCCCTCTTTTATAAGACCCTCTGCCCTATTTTGGCCCCTATCCTCACCAGAGTACACAACGCCATTGGGACTTCTTCACCACTCCCACCAACTATGCTGGAAGCCTCAGTGGTTGTAATACCTAAGCCCGGTAAGGACAGATGCCAGTGTCCCTCTGATAGACCAATCTCTCTCCTCAACGTAGACCTAAAACTATTCACCGGGATCCTAGCATCGCGACTATCTCCTCTCCTCCCCGGCTTGATAGACCCAGATCAAGTGGGATTTGTGCCCAACCATCAATGTGCTGGTAACACAAAGAGACTACTCTATATCATTGATAAAGCACAGCGTTTGGCACCAAACGCATGCTCCTCTCTATCGACACAGAAAAAGTGTTCAACAGGGTACATTGGCCCTACCTAATAGAGAAAATGCAACGTTTTGGCCATCCCGCTAGATTCATAAAATAGGTTTCAAGTAGCTACACTAAGCCATTGGCAACGGTACGAGTACATGGCTACACTTCCACCTCCTTCCTCATCCAGAGAGGTACGAGACAGGGGTGCCCACTTTCCACCCCTTCTCTTTGCTCTATACATGGAGCCAATGGTCCAAAGGACTCGCGACAACCCTCTTATAGCTGGGGTGCGTTTTGGTGGTGATGAACACACGCTCAGCTTATATGCGGACGATGTGGTGGCAACAGTGGAAGATCCCCGGACTTCCCTCCCGGCCTTCATGGCCTAGCTGGACCAATTTTCCTTCAAGGTCAACCATCACAAATCCCAAGCCCTTAACATATCCCTTACAAACCCCACATTGTTGGAATTGCAACGCGCTTATCCCATACAATGGGCTCAGCTTGCAAAACCCTACCTCGGGCTACACCTCACCACGAACACACAACGCACAATATCACTGAATTATACCACATTACTCCACCAGATACACGCAAACATACATCGCTGGAGACCACACACATTGTCTTGGCTAGGCCGCATAGCCGCGGTAAAGATGACCATATTACCGAAGATACTATTCCTCTTCCAAATCCTCCCGCTGGAACCGCCTCCAGGCCACATACGCTCCATGCAACTTGAAGTAGAACACTTCATATGACAAGAGACCTCGCCTACATCGAGACTTGTGCTATAGATCCCAGAGGGAGGGAGGTCTTGGGGTCCCTTACCTGCGGGAGTATTACTGGGCGGTACAGTTGAAGACATTTGGGGAGTGGTTGCGCCCCTAATCTGAGAAGCACTGGCTTTTCATGGACAGAGCTGTAGCGGGACAATCTCTGTGGAACATCCCATTACTCCGCAGGCTGATACACCCCAAAGGTCTCTAACTCTCACCAGTCACACGGGTCCCTCTGACGGTGTGGGACAGGGTGGCTGGGAAAAGAGCCTTAACAACTTTCCCCTCGCCGCTGACCCCCATAGTTGGTAACCCAGAATTCACCCCGGGTCTCGACTTAGGGACTTTTATCCAGGGGACTCAGGAGGGTCGTAGGTATAT
Source organism: Calotriton arnoldi (assembly GCA_963921515.1). Classification (NCBI taxonomy): domain Eukaryota; kingdom Metazoa; phylum Chordata; class Amphibia; order Caudata; family Salamandridae; genus Calotriton; species Calotriton arnoldi. The sequence goes on along the minus strand of CAWUFW010011669.1, from coordinate 134,587 downwards.
TGGGCACTTCTTTGATGAGTCCGGCCCCCTGACATTCTAGGACTTCCGCCTACAACAGGAACTCCCTGAAACTGAACGTTATCGTTATCATCAGATTAGACACTGGTTGATGCATCCCGAGGTCCGACCCCAGGCGCAACGCCTTCTCACTTCATTTGAGAAGTGGCTGTTATCTAAATCCTCAGACACCCACCTCATATCAGAATAATACGGCATTCTTCGACCGGCCCCAGCGGTTAATAAATTCCTGGGCCAGAGGAGATGGGAGACAGAAGTAGGTTGCATACTTTCGCAACGGGAATGGGAGGATATTCACTATAGAGCCTGACATACTGTGCACAATGTGGCAAGCATAGAGACACCTCCTAAAATCGCCACTTATTGGTATCTTAAACCCCCTAGACTCCATAGAGGGAACCCTGCTCGAGACCCCTAATGCTGGCATGACTGCTGCTCCCCTGGCACATTGACACATTTACCATGGGGCTGCCCTAAAATCACCAGCTACTGGACGCAAGTGCTCGATGATATCGATGCTCATTTTGACACACAGCTCCCCCGTTTCCTAAGCCTACACTCTCCTAGGACTGCCCAACGTCCTTATATTCCCTCTTAAATCGCGTACAGGCCGCCAGATAGGCCTGGTACTAGGAGCTGCCCTTCAGAACATTCTTGCTCACTGGGGGTCGGGATGCCTTCCTACCCACCTGGGATGGCTCCATCGCCTATGGTATATCCTGGTTATGGAACTTATCTCTCTTTTTCCAATCAAGGAGCCTCATTCCCAAACCTCTAGAAACCATTTTTATCACTTCTTACCTCTGAATTTTGAGAACTCACATGCCCCAAGTATCTACAGCTTCTAAGGCTTACGGATCCCCCTCCGGCGGCACCGTGAGCTGCAGCTGTGACTTCCATTAACTTGCCTGACACATAATGGGTGGGACGGAGGACGAGGGATGGGAGGTGGGTCGAGGGTCCCTGGGTGGGAGGGGGGACTTTGGGTTTCTACTGTTTTGACTAACCTTCAAATGCTCCCCTACGGTAAGTACAGTTATAGATTTGTATGTGATTTCCTTCCTGCTTTGTCTCCCTTTATTCCTGAAAAATCAATAAAGAAATTTAAACCTAATATACCAGTGGCTACCTGTTACATTTTCAACGTTTGATGCATGAAATATGAATTTCTGGTTAGGATACTTGTGAACTGAAATATACAACATGAATCAGTATTGCATTACCTTGCTGATTATAGCAATTACCCTCCTTGAATTAGCAACACCTTAAAAACAGTATGCAGATTGTAAATATTATGAACATCTTGAGCTCTTATGCCCTATCCATTAACTTCACGTATTATGGATCCAAATGCACTGAGAAACAATAATTCAGAAATTACTTTAAATTGTAGTCAGTGTTTTGTTTCTAGTTCACAACTTATCAAATGCATTTCTTCTCTGAATATAAATGTTCAAAATCTGTTCCTTAGTATGATTTGCGTCCTTAGAATACTTCTCTGAACATATTGAGCTTTAGGAATGTGGGGGATCTGTAGAAACAACTCTCCTCAAGTTGTTGTGGGTTTCAGTTAGCAAGATCCCAGCTGCAGTAACTAAACACTTCGATTGCCCAGCAAGGATGCAATCGACCATGAGGAACAATAATGAAACTTCAACAATGGTCAACTCCATTCCCAAATTACGTGAGAGTTCAAGAATCATAGGCAATGTAGTTCATGCTCGGTGCCGTTGCATTGTGCGTTCTCTAAAGACGCAAAGCTTTTCACCAAATGGCGCTAAAGTTCCTTGACAAGCTTCAGCCAGTAGCGGCTCGTGGTGGGAGTGCTGCGAGGCGGCGGGGCGGGGGAGGAGCAGGGTGGGGGGTAGTAAACTACGGCATACGGCCGAACAGAGGTAAGTAGACAAATAAATAAAACGAATTTCATCGCGCGCAACGAAATTCGTTTTATTTATTTATTTGTTTACTTACCTCTGTTCGGCCGTATGCCGTAGTTTACTACCCCCCACCCTGCTCCTCCCCCGCCCCGCAGCACTCCCACCACGAGTCGCTACTGGCTTCAGCCTTAAATTCCTTCGACTGGAGGTAATCCACAGTTCATGACAGTTGGATTTCTTCATTGACAGATTCTGCAGATTGACTGTGAATGTTTGGATTCTCCAGATGTTGATTCAATTTCATGTAGAGTTTTTCGAGTCCCTACTTTTCTTTTTTTTTCTTGTATAGGAAGAGTGCATTCTGATAGATCAAGAACTGGCAGACTTAAAGAAAAAACGGGCGGTGGTCATAACAGTCCTAGATCCCAGGCACAAAGTGTTCCTTGTAGAAAAGACAGACAAAGGATATTGTTCAGTTATCAACCTTTGCAAATTCAATCAATGATTGGAATGCTGCCACTTCAATATGGAAGGATCCATCCTTTCATGGTTGTGCTCTGTTTGGGCCATTTGGTTTTCGGTTTGGAAATAGAAGACGTGTCAGTCGCCATCTAAACATCCCACCATTAATTCCTCTGGACGGTCAGGTTTTTGAATTTTCAGCATTCGATTTGGCCCTTTTCTCTGCACTGTGATGTGAAAGCTAGCCAGGCTTTTGCGCCTCCTATCTTCCTGAGTTCTGATGATCTTACCCTGCCCGTTGCATAACACAGCATTCTAGATGTGCTAGTTATTCCTCTGAGGAAAGGACTTCCGTACTGTAAGTTGATAAGTCTCTTTGAAGAAGCCAGGACAAGTATTCAGTGGTGGTTGGATCATACGGTGGCCTGGAGTGCAAAATTGATATTCACAGTCTCTCCAGTTCTAGTCATCAGGTTGGACACCAGCTGCCTGGGATGTGGGGCTTAATATGGAGATAGTTCACCTGGTGAATGTGGTCTGTAGAAGAGTATGATTTCCACATAAGTTGCTTGGAGCTCCTTGCAGATCTACTGTCGGTTAAGCGTTGCGTGCTGCTGAAAATGCACCAGCTTAAACCCTATGAAGTAATAACAATCCTTTGGTGCCATGGGAGTCTTGTTTCCAGTCCAGGGAGGACCTGGCTTGGCAGTTCGGGCTGGACTGTTCCCATGAGGCACATGGTCAAGACTGATTTGCATATGGCTGGGTTCAAACTGGAATGGCATGGTGAGCAAAAAAACGATGGATTTAGGCCCAGATCTCTGTACTGGGGTGAATGTATGACATTGTTCTGCATTCTGTCCATCAACTGTTGTTTTTGCATTTGTCACCCCGAGTGGGACGGGTATGCCCAGACGTGGGTCCCGTGCTCTCCATGCCACTGGAATCAAGCTATCCTGGCTGAAGAGGGATGAAACCCCGAAACCGGTCCTAGGATGCTTGTTTCCAGTCCAGGGAGGACCTGCCTTGGCAGTTCGGGCTGGACTGTTCCCATGAGGCACAGGGTCAAGACTGATTTGCATATGGCTGGGTTCAAACTGGAATGGCATGGTGAGCAAAAAAACAATGGATTTAGGCCCAGATCTCTGTACTGGGGTGAATGTATGACATTGTTCTGCATTCTGTCCATCAACTGTTGTTTTTGCATGGGAGTCATCACAGCAAAACAAAAGTTAATTGGTCACGCTGGACCGGGACAAAGTCAAAAGTTCAGGCCTACAGCGATGGAGCGTGGGCTGAATACAGGGACCCACTTAGGCCCACTGAACAAAAGTACCTTGATACTTGGTTTGCGGCGACGAAATTGCGGGGTGCAGCCGAGCAATGCGTCGGTGCTCCCCACACAGCTGGGTGATGCACCAGATTTCTTCACGCAATGGCAGCATTGCGATGGTTCAGAGAGTGATGCACCAGTTCCGAGATGTGGCGGTTCTGAATGCAATGTGCCAGGTTTCTCCATGCAGTTGCAGCGATGCGTTGGTTCGGAAGCTGCGTTTCCGGATGCGATACGCTGGTTCCGAAATCGATGTGGTGATCTTGTTTCTGTAACAGCGGCAATGAGGCAATTCTGCTCTCGCAGCAGAGGATGCATCGGTTCTGCAGGAGCAAACACCTAGGCCCATTTTCAATGGTGCTGCACTGGGGTGGTACCACTTGGCAGGGCAGACTGACAAGCAGGAGAGTCCAAGTGTTGAAGAAGGTGGGACGTAAGTCTTTTGTGTACTTGAGACTTAAAACAAGAGGCAAGCCAGCAAGCCCTTGGAGTCACTCTGGGTTCAAGTGATGCAGGTCCAGTCCTTCTCACCCTGACAAGAGATATCAGCAGACAGCAGGGCAACACAGCAAAGCAGGGGTTCAGCAAATAGTAGTCCAGCAGAGTGGCAGTCCTTGAGCAGCACATCAGTTCTTCTTGGCAGAGTGGTCACAGGTTCACAAGTGTACTGAAGTCAGGGTGTCAGAGGTCGAGTACTTATACCCAGTTGTGCCTTTGAAATGAGGGAGACTTCAAAGAAAGCTTTGAACTGCACAGAGGTCCCCCTTCCTGTCCTGACTCCAGATTCATTACAGGGGAGTATACAGCCCTTTGTGTGCGGACAAGACACAGCCTAATCAGATGTAAGTGTGAGGCTGTGCCCAGCTCCTCCCTTCCATCTCACAGGAAGGCCCATCAAGACACATTTCAACTCCCTTTGTGTGTGGCTGTCTAGAGGCAATACACAAAGCCCAGCTGTCACCCCACCCAGGCTGAACAGAGACAGCCAGCAGGCACCAATTGGCCAGAATAAGTAAATGTCAATTTTCTAAAAGTGGCATTTGCTAAACTGTAATTTAAAATCCAACTTCACCATAACTTGTGATTTTAAATTGTGAGTCCAGTGGCACCAAACCTGAAAAGTATATCTCTTTACAATTGGAAATTTCACTTAAAAGATGTAATACAGTAATTCCAAAGTTATCCTATGGGAGCGGAGATATGCCTTGCAGTACTGATAAACAAAATTGGAGTTTTTTTTTTTTAAGTTTAATGTAGCTGTATTAAAATATATGAAAAACAAGGGTACAACTTACATCATGAATATAAAGTAGCCAAAGAAACGTAGAGCAAATATATGAACATCGTAATAAGAATAAGTTATGATACAATGAAAATAATTAACAACAAAGTAAAAGAATCAATAAGAAAGAATGTACCATATTAACTTAGCAATTTTTGATATATCTATAAAAAGGAAGGAGAAAAATAAAGAAGAAAGGGGGAGGTGGGAAGTGAGGAACATACAGAAGCAAATCCAGCACTATTTTACAGAAATGATCACATTTAACTCCAAAAATGACACAGTGAATGTTCATATAACGAAAAGGTGACAATAAATTCCTAATATGTACAAAGTGAGTAACTTGAGACTGTAAGGCTCATGGTGGTTGAAAAGCAGAAGTACTATCCCGGATCTGAATTGAACGGAAGGATAAATAATTTGTAAGTGGTGACCAAAAAGTCTCTTTTCGGAGAAGTTGGTGAGAGGAGGTAACAAAAGCTCTGTCGAATCGGTGGTGCTGACAAAGAAGGTTCCACCAGGCAGAAAAGGGGACCTTGGAGGCATCTTTCCAATTGGAAGTAATAACCTGAAAAGCAATAGCCGATAACGGATCCACGAGTTGTCCTAATTTACGTGCACCAAACCAGACTGGGGAGGTACTTCCTAAAAATATAGAGTTCATTTTAAACTGAAAACTAATAGAACATATGGAGGAAATAGTTTTGCACATTTTTAACCAAAAAGAGGTAACATGTGGACATAAAAAAAGGAATGTAAGTATGTGCCAGGAGTAGTGGAGCAGGTCCAACAAGCAGGTGAGGTACCCTGGGTGTATTTAGAGATAGATGATGGGGTTAGATATAGCCTGTTATAAAAGTAATAAAGCGTCTGAGTAGTGCTAGCATTACAAGACGTGTGATGTAAACGTGCCCAGATGGAATTCCAAGTGTGTATAGAGAAAGTTTGTTGTAAATCAGACTCCCATAACACTTCAACCTTACTCTTCGATCGACTGGGGAGAGAATAATGCAGATATTTGTAGATATGAGATGCCCGAAGGGATGAGGAAGTGGGTAGTGGCACTAATGATGAATCCGGTGAAGGGGAAGAGGGTAGGGAAAGAAGGGAGTACTGCTGAGTCAGGATGCTTTTCAAAGAGTCATATTTCTGTAAGGAGGAGGCAGGTAGTCCATATTTAGATTGAAGCTCTTTGAAGGAGAGAGGATGTGTTTCGCTGAATAAATGCTTGACTTGAGTTATCCCCTTGTTGGTCCAATCCTTCCAAAAAATAATACGATTAGCAAGTTTAATAGATCTGTTATGCCAGAGAGAAGCATCAAGAAACGTCTGCAAAGGAGAGAGAGTTTTAGTCCAGACCGGGTAAATAACCGAGATAGACTGTGAAATGATAGGAGATCTAAAGGAACGAGGAGGGTGCGGAAAATTGACAAATGATGAGAAAGGAAAAGGTTGAATTAATGAGTCTTCCAAATTACGCCAGACCGTTAAGGGAGTGTCCTCAGGGGAGGAGAGATAAGGTAAAAGTTGTCGTATCAAAAAAGAAGAGTGGTGTACTGTCTAAAGTTGGGAAAATTGACACCGCTCTTATCTTTAGGTGCAGACAACAACGACAGAGAAATACAAGCCTTCCGTTCGTTCCACAAAAACTTACTTAGGGAACTATTAAGTGATTTGAAGAATTTCAACGGAATCTTAACTGGAAGCATGGAAAGATAAAAATTAATGACGGGTAACATCATCATCTTGATTGTGTCCAGCCTGCCCCACCATGAAAAATATAAGGGTGATCATTTCTCTGACATGTGTTGCACTTTAAGTAGGACATCATCGAAATTAAGTTGAACCGATTTGGTAATTGAGGAAGAATATTTAATTCCCAACAAGTGATATGATTGGGGCTCCATTTAAAACCCTTATCCGTGAACATCTCTTTTAAGCAAAATTTGCTTAGGGGAAGAACTTCAGATTTGGTGAAGTTTAACTTATAGCCCGAAATAGAGGCGTAGGAGGATAAAAGATCATTAAAAGCAGGTAAGGATACCTGAGTTATTGCTCAATACCAATCAGATCAGGAATCACTTGGTTTATTCGGAGAGCCAACACTTTAGCAAAAATCTTGCAATCTAAATTTATTAAAGAAATAGGTCGATAGTTGGCACAAGAGAATGGGTCTTTATCCTTCTCAGGGATCAGACAGATCGTTGCCTCCAAAAAAGTGCCATGAGCTTCTTTAAGAGAAATAAAGTGTTGGAAAAGGGAAAGGAGATGAGGAAGAAGGCTTTGTGAAAAACAAGAGTAGAATTCAGCAGTGAAGCCGTCAGGGCCCGGAGCTTTGTCTTTGGGTAATAGAGCTAGGGCAGTCTTAATCTCTGAAAGAGATAGATCTTTGTCAAGAAAGGAACAATCAGGAGCAGGGGAAGTACGGGGAGGAAGAGAGTCAAAGAACAAATCTAAGGCAAGATTAGAAGGGGATGATTCAGGGGTATAAAAAGTTTTGTAAAAATCCGTAAAACATTGTAAAATTTCTTAAGATGGTTATTGCCTTTGTCATCAATAATATTATTTACCCAGGATTTTTGGGATTTAACTTTTAAATAAATCGCTAACAATTTACCTGCTTTGTTACGACCTCCATAGAATTTGGAATTAATCTTTAATAGAGTCCCATAGGCCTCCTCAGTCGATTTCCTATTAAACTCCAGTTTAGCGTTAATAAGTTGTTTGAGCGTATCATTAGTATTGGACGTGTAGTAAGCATGTTCAAGATGTTTAATAGAGGACAATAGAGAAGGGGATTCCTTAAGAAGTTTTTTTTTCTTAACAGCTACATATTTGATAATAAAGCCCCTGGCCGTTGCCTTAAATGCATCCCATACCGTGGAAAATGACACGTCAGGGGTAGTGTTGGTTTGAAAAAACTCTAGTAGAAAGGTTATAAAACGCTCCACAAAAACAGGGTCCTTAAGTAACATTATTGAAGCGCCACCTACGAGGTTTGGAAGAAGCTGATGAAAGATCTACATCAACAAAGACCGGAGCATGATCAGATATCAATATAGATCCGATTCCAGCATGAATTAAGTTGGTGAGTAATTGGGGAGACACAAAGATGTAGTCGATTCTTGAACTAGAGTTATGTGTAGGGGAATAGAAAGGGAATTCCAGATTATAAGGATTGCAAATCCTCCAGGCATCCACCAAACCCCTTGTTTGGATAGTGTTTAGGAAAGTTTTTTAAATTTTATTAGGAATATACCTAGACTGGGATTTTCTATCGATGAAAGGATCCATAATCTGGTTACAATCGCCACCAACTAGGAAATTTGAGTTAGGGCAAGAGTGTAGGACATGTGACATGGAATGCCAAAACTGAGCATCCAGTCCCGTAGGACCATAAATATTAAGGAGGAAAAAGGGGGATCTATTAATAATCAGGTGAAGGAGAATCCATCTACCATCCTCATCTTTCTCCTCCCATTCAATCAGTACAGACAGCGATTTATGAAATAAAGTCACCACTCCATTCTTTCTCTCCTTAGCGGGTGAACAAAAAAAATGACCCACCCAGTGCTTTTTGAAAGATTTAATTTCATTTTCTCTAAGATGAGTTTCCTGTAACATTGCAATCTTACACTGTAAACGGGATAAGTGAGTAAGCACCCTTTGTTTCTTAATAGGATTCCGTAAACCCTTCACATTCCAGGATACAAATCGAACATTACCAGTCATGAGAAATGGAAGTAAGAATTAGAAACAACCATGAGCCATATGAGGTGAGAAGCCATATACATTCACTGCGAAGGAAAAACTGAAACATTATAAAAACCACTTTAAAATAAGTGCCAAATATCAATCTGGAAATAAAGGAAAAAGAGAGAGAAAAAGAAAAGAAGGGAAAAAATACTATGGAACAGAACAGAAAAAGGAACTTGAGGTAGGAAGAGAAGTTGACAGAAAGCAGAGATGCTTCAGTCAAAAGTGAGAACGTACACAGCAAGTGTAAGAAAAATAGCATGGGGAGGCACGGAAGCGCAACAAGAAGAAGACCAACTAATTGACAAAATCAGAGGTTGTGACGTAGACCGAAAGTAGGGCGAAAATAGAAATAAGGTGAGAAACCGCAGTTAAATGAGACAAAAGATAGTAAAGGTAGGAACAAGAACCACCGGAGGCATACCAGGTAGGAGGAGAGAAAAGGAAGAACGACAAGCAAAACCAATAACTGCAGTGACACTTACCAACAGAAGAAGAAGAACTATAAAAACTAGGATTGGGAAGGAGGCGCAAGGGAATGGATACATCAGCGAGGCAAATCTGTACAGATATAATGATCAATCAACCTGAAAATGACATATAAACAATAAATATCAGATTAAACATGAGATTAACAACTGTAACAGCATTACCTAAAAGGATAAAACCATGGTTAGGAGAACAAAAACAGTAACAAGTGGAAAAAGAGGAGGAAAATTTTGCAAGCTCAGGTTTTCCCAAAGTCCATCTCCTCTCCATTGTGGCGTGTAATAAATTGCCTTAAGTCATCCTGGCAGTCAAAAGAAAAAGTCCTTTCTTTATAAGTGACCTTGAAGAAACAAGGATGCACAAGACCGTATCTGGCATTCATGGATCGTAAAACAGGACGAAGAGAAAGAAATTCTTTACGTCGGGCAGCAGTCGCACGAGCCACATCTTGAGAAAAGAATATTTTCTGGCCAGACCACAACATTTGTTTTCGTTGCTTAGCCGCTGACAAAACCATTACCAGATCAGTATATTCCAGGAAAAGGACAATAATCCCTCTAGGGCGACTGGTCGAGGAAGAAGAGGATGAAGGCCCCCCAGATTTAGGACCTAAGCGGTGTGCACACTGTAAATTAAGGTTGGTGTCCTCTTTTAGGCCGGCAATTTTAGGAATATGTACCTTAAGAAAAGATAACATGTCAGAGCCCTCTGCCCCTTCCGAATGTCATAAATTCTGAGGTTGTTTCTTCTATTTCGGTTTTCCAAGTCCTCAGTCTGTTGTTTAAGGAGATCAATTTCCTTGGACATGGTTTCAATCTTGAAAGAAACATCTTGAACGTCACTGATCTGCTGCTCCACCGTCAACACCCTGGATTCCAAGTTGGACCATTTCTCCTCCATTCGTTGCAGAGTAGCATTTGTATCAATAACAAATGGCTTCATAAGCTTTATTTCTTCCATTAGATCCTCTAGGGTTAGAGGTAATGGGGGCCTTGTAGGGGAGTTGGGCTCTTTCTTTTGTCTCTTTGAGGCAGTAGTGGAGTCCTTGCGAACAGAAGACATCTTGGTGGTAGTGACCCTTTGACCAGGCGCAAGAACGGGCTCCATAGTGTAAATATCAAAAAGAGACAAAAGAGCCGGAGTGCAGAAGACCATTGAGTACAAGAGCGCCGACTGAGTGGGAGGACCAGAAAAGATCTCCAAGGAAATCTCAGCAGAAGACCATAGTACCTCGTTTGCCTTTAGTGACAAAATTAATTATTGCAGAAGCAAGAAGCTTCAATGTCACATAAACATGGGACCCAGATAAAAATCACCAGAAAGGAGAGCCCATGAAGAAAAATATATACAGGAATAAATAAATAAATAAAGGCAGCCAGCGGACTATGGGCACAAAGCTGTGTTGGGACCAGCCAGGACCAAAGTAATGCCTTGAAGAGAATTAATTTACCTTGGAGCGACCCTTGACCTTGCCAGGTAGGTCGCTCCCCCACCACACAGCTCCGCCTGTGTTGTCCGCCCGCTGCTGCTGCTGGTAAGATCGCCCCTCCGCTTGTGGCCTCGGTGCCCGTATTTCTTTGCTTCTGTCTCCCCATTTTCACTTCTGTGCCCCTCGCTGCCCCATTGTACTGTGCCCGTATTCCTGTTTCTTTTCCCTCCTTTTTCCCTTCTGTGCCCCTCGCTGCCCCATTGTACTGTGCCCGTATTTCTGTTGATTTTTCTCCCTTTTTCCCTTCTGTGCCCCCCGCTGCTCCACTGTACTGTGCCTGTATTTTTGTTGATTTCTCCCCGTTTTTCCTTCTGTGCCCCCGCTGCCCCACTGTACTGTGCCTGTATTTTTGTTGATTTTCACCCCGTTTTTCCTTCTGTGCCCCCGCTGCCCCACTGTACTGTGCCTGTATTTTTGTTGATTTTCTCCCCGTTTTTCCTTCTGTGCCCCCGCTGCCCCACTGTACTGTGCCTGTATTTTTGTTGATTTTCTCCCCGTTTTCCTTCTGTGCCCCCGCTGCCCCACTGTACTGTGCCTGTATTTTTGTTGATTTTCTCCCCGTTTTTCCTTCTGTGCCCCCGCTGCCCCACTGTACTGTGCCTGTATTTTTGTTGATTTTCTCCCCGTTTTTCCTTCTGTGCCCCCGCTGCCTCTCGCAATTCCCGCCGCTGCGCCCCCTGCGGCCCGCCCCCCTGACTGCCCATTCGCTGCCCCTGCCTCCCGCCTCCCAGCTGCTCCTCCCTCCCACCTCCCCATAAATGGCGGCCGCTGCGCGGTGAGGTGAGCGACCCTTGACCTTGCCAGGTAGGTCGCTCCCCCACCACACAGCTCCGCCTGTGTTGTCCGCCCGCTGCTGCTGCTGGTAAGATCGCCCCTCCGCTTGTGGCCTCGGTGCCCGTATTTCTGTGCTTCTGTCTCCCCATTTTCTCTTCTGTGCCCCTCGCTGCCTCATTGTACTGTGCCCGTATTCCTGTTTCTTTTCCCTCCTTTTTCCCTTCTGTGCCCCTCGCTGCCCCATTGTACTGTGCCCGTATTTCTGTTGATTTTTCTCCCCTTTTTCCCTTCTGTGCCCCCCGCTGCCCCACTGTACTGTGCCTGTATTTTTGTTGATTTCTCCCCGTTTTTCCTTCTGTGCCCCCGCTGCCCCACTGTACTGTGCCTGTATTTTTGTTGATTTTCTCCCCGTTTTTCCTTCTGTGCCCCCGCTGCCCCACTGTACTGTGCCTGTATTTTTGTTGATTTTCTCCCCGTTTTTCCTTCTGTGCCCCCGCTGCCCCACTGTACTGTGCCTGTATTTTTGTTGATTTTCTCCCCGTTTTTCCTTCTGTGCCCCCGCTGCCCCACTGTACTGTGCCTGTATTTTTGTTGATTTTCTCCCCGTTTTTCCTTCTGTGCCCCCGCTGCCCCACTGTACTGTGCCTGTATTTTTGTTGATTTTCTCCCGTTTTTCCTTCTGTGCCCCCGCTGCCCCACTGTACTGTGCCTGTATTTTTGTTGATTTTCTCCCCGTTTTTCCTTCTGTGCCCCCGCTGCCCCACTGTACTGTGCCTGTATTTTTGTTGATTTTCTCCCCGTTTTTCCTTCTGTGCCCCCGCTGCCCCACTGTACTGTGCCCATATTTTTGTTTTTCTCCCCGTTTTTCCTTCTGTGCCACCGCTGCCTCTCGCCATTCCCGCCGCTGCGCCCCCTGCGGCCCCGCCCCCCTGACTGCCCATTCGCTGCCCCTGCCTCCCGCCTCCCAGCTGCTCCTCACTCCCACCTCCCCATAAATGGCGGCCGCTGGCGCGCCGAAGGCGCGCCTAAGGCAAGCCCGTCTGCGCCCGTCCGCGACTGGACCGCGCCCAGCGCCAGAACCCCTGGACCGCGCGCCCCCCGCCCCAGCCACGAGGACCGACGCCGATACGATGCCACCACACTCCACGCTCTCAACCCCGGACGGACGCACAACTGCTTGAAGGCCGCCCCGAACGCACCCATGGTCCCTTCACCTGCCGGAACTGCAGCTACACCAGCCTCAGAGCCACCGAGGCGCCCGCCAAGAAGGACCTCAACCACCTCCGGTGCATCCTGCTGAACACCCGCTCCGCCCGCAAACACGCCGTCGAGCTCTGGGACCTGCTCGACACATCATCACCAGACGTCGCCTTCCTGACAGAGACCTGGATGAACGACTCCTCCGCCCCCGACATCGCCATAGCCATCCCAGACGGCTATAAGATCACCCGCAGAGACCGCATCAACGCAGTAGGAGGAGGAATCGCCATCGTCCACAAGAACACCATCAGGGTCTCGACCAGCACCGACGACACTCTCAGCACCGCCGAACACATGCACTTCCAGATCCACACGGACCCCAACACCACCCTTAGAGGCACCCTTGTCTACAGACCCCTGGGCCCCGACCCCAGTTCAGCGACTCCATCGCCGACTTCATCAGCACGCACGCCCTGACCTCTACCGACTACATCCTCCTCGGAGACCTGAACTTTCACCTGGAGAACAACAACGACAGCAACTCCACCACCCTGATCGACAGCCTCGCCAACCTCGGTCTGAGCCAGCTCGTCACAACACCGACCCACTCCGCCGGCCACACGCTTGACCCCATCTTCTCCTCAAGCTCCCACGTCTCCTTCAGCCACACCACGGAACTCCTCTGGACCGACCACCGCTGCATCCATTTCACCTTCCAGAAACCCACCACACACCACCGCACCCAACAGATCCCACGCCGCTGCTGGAGCAAAGTCACCGAAGACCAACTCCGGGCAACCCTCGCTCTCAGCCCTCCCTCCGACCCATCCAACACCGACGACGCTGCCTGCAACCTCAGACGATGGATGGACGACTGTGCCAACACCCTCGCCCCGCTGAAAAAGCTCACCTACAGCGACACCACCAAAAGAGCCAGCTGGTTCACCTCGGAACTCCTAGCTTCCAAGCGCACCTGCCGGAAACTAGAGAAGAAATGGCACAGCGATAAGACACCGGACAGCCACACAGCCCACAAAGACGCCATCCGTAACCACCACCACCTCATCAGGTCCGCCAAGAGAATCTCCTTCAAAGACCGCCTCGACAACAACGCACACAACAGCAAGGAGCTTTTCAACATCGTGAAGAAACTCTCCAATCCCAGCTCCAACACCAACGACATCCCGCCGTCGCAACCCCTGTGCGATTCCCTCGCCACCTTCTTTCACCGCAAGATCGCCGACATCCACGACAGCTTCGACACCCAGACAACCCCAACTAAGATCGACCCGCCACACACCATCGACCACGACCCCCTGCCAGCCTGGGCCAGCGTGAACATCGAGGACACCATCAAGGCCATGAGCACAATACACTCCGGCTCCCCGTCAGACCCTTTCCCGCACCACATCTTCAACAAAGCCAGCAGCTCCATCGCACCCCACCTGTGCAACATCATCAACCTCTCCTTCGAGACCGCGACCTTCCCAGAGAGCTGGAAACACGCAGAGATCAACGCCCTACTCAAAAACCCAAGGCGGACCCGAGAGACCTCAAGAACTTCCGGCCCATCTCTCTGCTTCCGTTCCCAGCCAAGGTCATCGAGAAGATCGTCAACAAACAGCTAACCCGATACCTCGAAGAAAACAGCATCCTGGACCCATCCCAATCAGGGTTCCGCAGCAACCACAGCACTGAGACTGCCCTCATCGCCGCCACCGACGACATCAGGATCCTGCTGGACAATGGTGAGACCGCAGCCCTCATCCTGTTGGACCTCTCCGCCGCCTTCGACACTGTCTGCCACCGCACTCTACGCGCACGCCTCCACGACGCAGGGATCCGAGACAAGGCCCTGGAATGGACCACCTCCTTCCTCGACGGCAGAACCCAGAGAGTCCGCCTCCCACCCTTCCGATCCGAAGCCTCCGAGATCATCTGCGGCGTACCCCAGGGATCGTCCCTCAGCCCAACACTGTTCAACATCTACATGGCCCCGCTCGCACGCATCGCCAGACAACACGACCTCAACATTATCTCCTACGCCGACGACACTCAACTGATCCTCTCCCTCACCAAGGACCCCTCGCCGCCAAAGCCAAACTCCATGAAGGAATGAAGGCCGTCGCCGATTGGATGAAGATCAGCCGACTAAAGCTGAACACGGACAAAACGGAGGTCCTCATCCTCGGCTCCAACACCTCAGCCTGGGACGACTCCTGGTGGCCAACGACGCTGGGAGCAGCCCCGACACCCACCGACCACGCACGCAACCTGGGAGTCATCCTCGACTCAACGCTCTCCATGACCAAGCAAGTCAACGCAGTCTCCTCCTCCTGCTTCAACACCCTCCGCATGCTTCGCAAGGTCTACAGGTGGATCCCGACAGACACAAGAAGAACAGTCACCCAGGCCCTCGTCAGTAGCAGACTGGACTATGGGAACGCCCTCTACGCGGGAGCCCCGGCCAAGCTCATCAAGCGACTGCAACGCATACAAAACGCCTCCGCATGACTGATCCTCGACGTACCACGCCACAGCCACATCACCCCCCACTTGAGGAACCTGCACTGGCTCCCAGTCGACAGGAAGATCACCTTCAAACTCCTCACCCACGCACACAAGGCACTCCACAAAACTGGCCCAGCCTACCTCAACAGACGGCTCTTCTTCTACGTCCCCAACCGCCAGCTCTGCTCGGCCGACCTCCCTCGCCACCGTCCCCCGCATTCGAAGAACAACCACCGGCAGCAGATCCTTCTCACACCTCGCCGCCAAGACCTGGAACACCCTTCCACTAAGCCTACGAAAGACCCAAGACCTGCTGACCTTCAGGAGGCTACTCAAGACCTGGCTGTTCGACCAGTAGCAGCATACCCCCCCCCCCTTCCCTCTCCCCAGCGCCTTGAGACCCTCGCGGGTAAGTAGTGCGCTCTACAAATTCTGTGATTGATTGATTGGGAAGTTACGTTTATGTAGCGAATGCATTGTGCAGCTTAAGAGCCTGAGCATCGCATGAAACAAAATGGCGGTCGTGTCTCCAGTTCCTGAGGAGAACGCGACACGGAAAGGGAAAGCACAGCAGCGTCACACAGAAGATCCAAATCGAAGATTACCTGTGCCCCCGAGGTTCATGCATCAGGTAAACCGCTTCATTGTGGAAAATGAAGCGGACTGCTGCCAAGGAAGAGCGTCAGTCCCCGTCGAACTGTGGAGCTTCAAAAGGGTGCGGCCTTCTTGCTGGTGCCTAAGCCACGCCCCCCAAAATTGGAGTAATTACATGTCCTGCCTTTTAAATATATTGCACCCTCCCCTGTGGGTTAGACAGGGCCTACCTTAGGGGTGAATTAAGTGTATACAAATGGAAGGTTTAGGCCTGCCCAGAGGTTTATCTTCCAAGGTCGAAGTGGCAGTGTAAAACTGCATATAAATGCTCTGCAATGGCAGGCCTGAGCCATGGTTAGAGGGCTACTTAAGTGGGTAGCATAATGAATGCTGCAGGCCTACTAGTAGCATTTAATTTACAGGCCCTGGGCACATGTAGTGCACTTTACTAGGGACTTATAAATAAATTAAAAATGCCAACTGGGATTAAGCCAATATTACCATGTTGAGGGGAGAGAGCACAAGCACTTTAGCACTCGTCAGCAGTAGTAAAGTGTGCAAAAACCAACAAAAACAAGGTCAGAAAATGGAGAGAGGCGGGCAAAAAGTTGGGGAAAGACCACCCTAAGGCTGTCAGGTCTAACAATGTCTAATGTAAAAAGCTTACAAAAGGGTATAAAACTCTAATTAAAAGCAAGAAAAAGGAATTTGGGAATCACCAGTGGACGACCTCTAGAAGTGTTGGTGACAAATGATTCTACACAATTTTGGAGACTTGTGGCAAATGGCACTGGCAAAGCAGTATAAATGTCAACATCCAGGCAGAGGAACGATCAGTACATTTCCAATACTTCTTAAGCAACTATGTAGTCAATAACCCATCCACATCCAAGGTGATTATTTGCAGCCCAAAATCAAAAACGAGACAGCATAGACCAGCTGTACTGTGGAGCGAAAACCTTGAACATTGCAGCACATTGAAAATACCTAGGTGTAACAATCACTGACCACCTGTCATGGAAAGTCCCTCTGGAAAATAGCCTAGCAACGGCTCAAGATCCAACCAAAAGTATAATAAGATTTGCAAGCAGACATGATATTGTGGATCCAAAAATTTCGGAAACAGTAATCCAAACCAAAATCAGGGCCATACTGAACTACGTAGCAGAAATCTGAAGAAATGCGACCAACATATCAGCAATCAACCACCTCGAGAGAAGCGACTGGGGGAACTATGGGGCAACATTTTTTTGTCTGTAGGTTAGTTAGCTGGGGCTAGATACTTGTAATTGTGGGATGTCATTGAGGTGCTTAATCTTTCTGTAACCTGAGTTTAAAATTGAATTACGGGCTTGGAACAAGCTGTCTGCAAAACTGGCAATGTTACACTGTCTGCTATCTTGCAGGCGAGTTTTGGATGTGCTAGCACAGGCTTTACTGGGCAGGTTGTTTTCTCTACATAGAGTAACTCTTACATTGCCAGAAGGACCAAGACCAGTACTCTATCTTGTATCCCATGGGGTAATCTTCACCATTGCTATAAAATGAACTCCAATAGTTTCTCTATTTCATATCCAGAGATTAGAGACCTTTAGCCAGGGAGGGTTCAGCAACTCCTTTAATTGCATTGAGAGACCCTTCAGGCTTGTCTCATTCCCTATCACCAGGTTTTGAACATCAGTGCCCATTCTGTGATTTTTATGTTGGTGGGCCAATTGAAAGATATAGTGAAGTCAGTAGATTGGTCAACTGACTCTACTTTTATTAAAGTAGATTTTTGAGGACGTGATCATGTGACTTTGCTTGTGATGAACTGCTTTAAACATCCATTTTTAGGTTGAGCGTGAGCCAGCACGCAAGTGCTGCTCTGCGAAGAGCTGTGGTAGCTGAGTACAGAGAGAAGCTTCGCCCACTCCCCCCACCCTTATTTTTCATTGGCTTGTATGTTTGTCCTTTGTAAATGCTGGCTTCTGATTCAGGAAAGAAATCTTGCGTGCGGAAAGGCTAACTCGCCCCAACACCCAGTCAGATTGTATAGAACAGTACCTGGCTGATGGGAACGTGGTCCACAACCTGATAGCATTGGAGGCTAGGACGTGCTCACCTACCCCCACTGGCATCCAACTCAAGTATAGACCTTTCACATTTCCATCGCTGATATCTGCCCACTAATCCGATACCCTCCTGGGCTCTGACTTACCCCTTGCTGCCAATGACTAACTTGCACACCAAGCTGAACTTGCATGCATCAAAACACATCTGGCAAGCTCAAGCAACACTCAATATGTCACGAACATAGCTAGTCACTCCATTTCCAAATCCTTACCAATTCCCCCGCCCAACGGCCTAGGGACTCCCAAACAGCATTTGCTTTCTAACGTTAGATTTAACGAGGGGGCTTCATCCTCAGTAGTACTCCAGCCAGAAGCACAAGTAGGGTATACTGCTGATGAAAAACAACCTTCCCGTACTGCTAACCAAGCAAAGCCTACTAAGCTTAGTCTGGTAACATGGAACGTGGCAGGGGTGAGGTCAAAAGTGGCCCTTTTGCACTGGATCTAATACATTGAATGCTATGACATCTGTATTCTCCAGGAAACTTGGAGTACTACCCCTCTTTACATACCTGATATATCACATTCCATCGCCCAGCAACTACCAACAAACCAGGCAAAACCCGCTTAGGGATTGTTGATTTGGCTTAAAATTGTGCTCCAATGCACTATCTGAGAGCTTCAGTCCAATAGCCCTGACATTCTAGCGATTCAAATTAGGGGTGTGAATGGTATAGGGGTACACATCTTCAATGTCTATGCCCGAGGAACTAGAGCTGGAAGTAGATCGTCCACTCTTCAAGAGCTGGAAGATCTTCTCTATGATAGGGACACTCAGTCCCCACTAATCGTAGCTGGTGACTTTAATGTCACCTTCGAACCTTTAGATAAGGAGGACATATGTGATACTAGGGAGGAACATGAGCTATGGCTCGTTCCCCCCTTGACCTACCCCCTATCAAAAAATGGTCCCAAGCGGCACTGCAGCTCAATGCCCTAACTCTTGCGTTTGGCCTGAGGGCTACAAATGGCCGCACTAAATCAGATAAAATGGGGGCCAACACCTATAACAGAACCACCAATACAAGCCGCATTGACTACTTCCTGCTAGATTTGAGATTGTGGTGATGGAGCAGGGTTTGCGTCATGTAAACCTGCTCGGATCAACGCCCCAAGATAACATTTATTAATCGTGTGATTTGTACTAATATGCATTAAAACATACAAACACGGGGAAATGCTTTGCGCATGCGTGCATTGAAATTAAGATTAAGGCATGAAATGCTTAGGTTGCATATCACTTTTTCCATACAAAGTGGAATATTGCTATTGCAAATGATAATGCTTTACACATTAATGCTCATATAAATTAACATGGGATTAGTGAGATGGTGGGAGGGAAACAGTGTAAATTCCATTTTTGTGTTATTAATATTCTTTATATTTCTCCTTCATCGTAGTTTAAAAATGGGCCTATGGTGAATAAATAGATACGTGTGTTAAATTAGCCTGAATAAATGAAAAGGCAGCGAAAGGTTGACCCGTACATGAACTTTGGTGAGTGTCAGTGGCGGATGAAAGAAACCTTGAAGAGTGAAAGAAAGTCGTGCAATATTTGAGGACGTCGAAATTCCTTGGGAAAGCTCAAATTGATGAACATTTTATGTCTAGCCGATACATTGTTTGAAATAAAGTTGCTAATACGGGGACAAGCCATTCATCAGAAAATGTGACGTGATAGGGGATAGATAATCGATTCATAAGCAGGGATGTAAATCGTGAGAATGAGTTGGGAACAAAAGAGAGCATGTAAAGCCAAATGAAGTAATGGAGTTGTGGAGTAACACCCCACAAATTGACCAATGAGATGTTAGAATTCTTCCGAATGTTGCAGATTAGTGGGATGGCCATGTCAAAATTAAGGTAAAATTGGGGAACTCTTAGTGGGTGTGGATTTTTTATTATTATTCGTCAGCTTTCGTAGGTCCAGAGAGGCAGAGGGTGATCGTCGCTGTCCGTTGGTTAGAGGCCTACCTGTCCTGATCCTGTTACCTATTTCCTGATCCTATCTCTAACCCGGTTTTCCTTAATCGGGTCCCCTTCACTATCCTCGTGGACAGGGGGTGGTGATTTCCCTGAACTTTAATCATTAGGTATGTATCAATAGGGAAATTTGCAATGTCTGCAAATGTTTTCTCTTTATGATTCTTATGTCTCTTCATCTATCCACTCCATAATATTCACTGTGATTCAGATGTTTCTGATCTTGTCTGCATATTTTATGATATTTCTCCTATAATGTGTATTTTCTTTCCCTGTAACTTTGTACCTGAGATTTCTTATAATTACTGAAGATAAAACAGATTAACGATATTTTGAGTTTGTGATTATTTCCTCATGACATTTGTTAAGATTTTAGTTGATTTGTCATGTCAATAATTTACACTACTCAATCAATATGATTCATCGCCCAAGAGGAATGTGGTTGATAATATAGGTTAAAGGGTTAAATAAAGAAGAAACGATTAGATAAATCTGATTTTCCCTTCAGATGTTTAAAGAAAAATCAACGTCAAACAAACCGCATTCAGCGTCATTCTCGTAGGGTCTGTTAAATGGAGAGAAATTGTGTATTGTATGTTTGGGGCCCCGTTGTCTGCTGTGTCATTCAGAGACCCCCGGTTTGGCGCTGGATCAGTTTTTGGTAGCAGTATGATGGTTTATTATTGATTAGTTGATTATTGATTATATGTGTTCTAACCCGAAAAGTTAACGTCGCGTTTTTATGTCGTCTTGAATATACGGGCGAGAAGGTTGCCCGGGGTAAAGTCATAGCCTGAAGTAGGCTGGGAATTAGTGCGGATTGACGTATCCCACTACGGAAGTACTTTGTCTGTAGTCATAACAGTGAAAGGCTGTAGGTGTTGCAATAGGGAATATTCGTATGAGAGTAGATTTGGAGTGCTATAGCGAAGGGTCCACCTGTGAAACTTTGGCCTTATCCCCGGAGAAGTACCAAGACACCTTTTCACTCCAAAAGTCCTCTTGAAAAACTTTGGCCTTATCCCTAGAGAAGTAACAGGTCCTCCTGGAGTTTGATTGAAGGGTGAGATCTCGTTGGGTCGTTATTCTTGCTCGTAGAGAAAATTCTTTTTGAGAAAGTGAAAACTATCTCTTTATTTTGAAAACAGACAAGGTAGCATTGTTTTTATGTCGTTATTAACAAGATTTTTGAGAAAAGCTTAAGAAAAATTTTGCCGAATCATTTTGTAAAGGGAGGGTCAGTAGAAGGAGTAATACTGACGTCAGAAAACGCCGCGCTGGCATTGGTCAGGCAGCTGGAGTTTCTAGAGCTGTGATTGGATGAGCCATTGTAAGGTGCATCTCTATTGGTTGAGACATTGCTGACGTAGCAGTGCTCTGATTGGTTGGTTGGTGTGAGTCGCGCTGGTATTGGACGACAGTTGTCTAATAGAAACTACAGAAGTACGAAGAGTTTGTTGTTGTGTCCGAGTCACATTTTGTAAAGATAATTAAGAAAAATGAAGTTTATTAATAAAATCAGGAATTTCTTCAGAAAAGACAGACCAATAGTGACAAGGGAGGGAATTCTTATTCCGCCTCCAGGAACACCAGCGTCCTATATGATGCTAGAATGTGGATATCATATGTGCTCTTGGTTGGAGAATTGGGTAAAGTATACTGAGAGCGATGGTGTTTTAGCTTTTCCGGAACATGGGACATTTAATGTGAGAATTTTACAAAATTTAAGAGATCGGATGAATGTGTTGGAGCCTTGACCTAGACCGACTCAGTATGAGGCACTTGAGGAATGGGAATATGAGGCTTTTGAGCGAGAGAAATACAGGGGTGGAAGAAAATACAGAAATATCATGTCCAGATATCCCTTTGAGAGTAGGCAAGAGAGAGTGAAAAGATGGAGAAGAGCTGTAGTGACGGAAGGATTGTATCCTGTCTTGGTCAACGATGAGTTAATAGGAGGCAAATGTAAGGAGAAAAAGAATAATACTGAAATGCAAAGAGGGAGTTGTAACATGAATGATTCAGATGATGAGTTAATGGAAGATATTATAACCAAAAGACCTCCACCATATCAGGAAAGTCCAAGAGAAGTAGTTCCAAATGCCCCGATAATGTGATCTCCACTGATTCCACAGGTTCCACAAATTCCGGTGGTTACAAGAGTAGTACCGGATAGAGAGACAGAGTTACAGAATCAAGCAAGAGAAGAATTAATCCAGAAAGTTAAACAGTTAAACCTGAATGCAGAAGCATTATCAGTACCCGTAACAATAGGTCCTATTGTTCCGTTGTATGGGAATAAACAGAGTATATCAGAAGTACATGCTTTGACAGTTCTGACAAGTAGTATAAGGAATGAGACAATGACTATACCTAGTCCAGTTGAACAAATGGAAAAAAATGTTACCTTAATAGATCTTCCCGTAGGAGAAGTAGTACATGAACCTCCAAAAAGAAATATTGAAATAGATCCTAGGAGAATAGCACAGAGTGGTGATTCTGCATCTGAGAGTTCAGTAGGTCCCACACCAGAAGAGCTGAATGAGTGGATAAAGGGAATGGAAAAAACGAAAACCCCTACCACAAAGTATAGATGTGTGTAGATTGAAGGTGGATTTGGAGGAAATGACAATTGGTACGATTAGTCCAGATAGATTGAGTATTTATAGAGATGAGGAATTATTGTTCTTGTGTAAGAATATTACCAGGAAAACAAGGCATTTGCATGAGAAAATAGCAGAAGCTGCTGTTGATTACGGAATAGATATTGAGAGATCGAAGGTATTGCAGAAAACATACAGGATGGATTTCACTGACAAGGACTTGGAAAGTTTGGATGTGTCTGGTAAAAAGTTACAGATAAAGGAGTTGATGCTGATTCTGAGGAAGTGGGGAGATGTTGATCATTGAAAAGGTAGATGGTCGAAAAAGAGAAATGAATTAAACCCTACAGAAGGTACTTCAATGTATCCATTAAAAACAAATGGACAGGTTGAAATGGTGTGTCCAATGAGAGAAGTTCCAGGTGGTGGATATGTTCATGTTCCCTGGAGTAGACAGGACATTTTGTCTTTTACGAATGAATTCCCCAGATTGAGAGAAAAACCCGTGGAATGGTATAAACAAGTAGAAAGGTTTGTGAAGGTTTCAAAGGTATTGTTGAAAGACTTAGATGGTCTATTTGAGATTGTAGTTCCGGCTAATTTGTGGACAGAGTGTAAAATAACTGTCGAATGGCCTAAAGAAGAATATCCAAGAGACCCTAAAACCGGTGCACCTTCGGATGAGGTGATGAAAAAGTACAATCAGGTGATTACTTTCTTGAAAGGAAAGATTTCCCCGAAGGAAACGGATTGGGTAAAAATAGACAGGACAACACATGAGCCGAAAGAGTCAGTGCATGCATACTATGAGCGATTGTTGCAGGTGCTTAAGCAGTATAGCGGATTTGAGAATATAGGTGACAAGGATATGGGACATTTTGTGTATCGTTTTGTGTTTGGACTGAAACTAGAGATTAGTAATATGATTCAACAGCATTTGATTTGCTGGCAGAGTAAAACGATCAATGAGATTTTGAGGTATGCAAAATACTGCAGTGATGACATTGATTCAAGACACAAAAAGCTTAAGGAAAAAATGATGTGGGCGCAAGTTAAGGTAGCAGAGCAGCAAGAAGCAAATAGTGTTGAGCAGACGAAAAATCAGAATCAAAATGGTCAAGTACTAGGTGTTGGAAAGGGTAAGGGAAAATTTGTTAAAGATGATTTGAAAAGAAAATTTCCTTGTCATGCGTGCGGCAAGCTTGGACATTGGAAGAACGAGTGTAGAAGCACTGTAAAAATTAATGGGACAACCCAAAATTTAAATTCACAGGTGCAGAATGAAGTGGTTGTGACCCAGCAACAGCAACAGCCGCAGCAGATAGTTACACCACAGTTACAGGTGCCCCAAACTCCTATGCAGAGTAATGTAGGTGCTCAGGTACAGAGGTACAGTGTGAATACTGGATTTACTCCTATGGAACAACATGGTAAGAACCTAAATGTGCAGATGATTCCACAATATTGGTTGCAGTGTAATGAGAGTGATTCGGAGAGTAGCCAATGACGGTGCCTGAGGGGAGAGAAAGTGTGTGTGTTTGGTGCAACTCTGGAGGTAGATCAGTCAGGTCCATTTGTTGATGGGAAGGTGGAAGGTAACAACATTACATTCCTAGTGGACACTGGTGCTACCCGTTCTACTGTGAGAGCAGCAGAAATTCCTAACCTACCCCTCTCGGGAGAAACTATCCAAGTTGTGGGAGTGTCAAATAAGCAGATTAAAAGTCCAGTGACAGAACCAATTGAGGTTCACATTGGAAGGTTTAAAGACATGCATTGATTTGTGGTATGCAATTCGAGCCCAGTGAATCTATTGGGACGAGATCTACTATGTAAGATGAATTGCACCATCTTTTGTACCCGATGGTATTGCATTTCAGACACCTGATGAGGATGTCGAATTTAAGTTGATGTTAGCAAAGCAAGGGACGGAAGTGGATGAACTATATTCACTCTTAACAGAACAGAATTTGCCTGATGAGTTGAAAGACACGGTGAGATCTGATGTATGGGATTTTACGGGAAAAGAAATAGGGTTAATGAAAAATGTGGATCCCATTCAGGTTATAGTGAAACCTGGTGCTCATTACTCAAACACTCCTCCATATAAAATGAGTCCTGAGACAATGGCAGGAGTTGCTCCTGTGATCGATCAAATGATCGAACAAGGCATTCTAAGAGAAATACTGAGCAGTCCTTGTAACTTACCTATTATGGGAATTAAAAAGCCAAGTGGAAAATACAGAATAGTGCAAGATTTGAGAAAGATTAATAAGATAGTGGTACCTTGCTGTCCAATCGTGCCAAACCCAGCAGTGATCCTTTACCAGATTCCATGTAATGCCAATTGGTACACAGTGATTAATTTGTGCCAAGAATTTTTCTCAATTCCCCTACACCCAGACAGTCAGTTCTTATTTTCATTTTGATTTGGAAACCGTGTCTTGGCATGGTGCCGAGTTCCTCAAGGGTACACAGAAAGCCCCTCGATTTTCAATCAAATTTTGAAAAAATGTCTGGAGACATTGGTAATGCCAGAAGATTCGGTTTTGGTTCAATACATTGATGACCTACTGTTGGCATCAAAAACTCGAAAGGCGTGTGTGACAGATACCATTGCATTATTGAACCATCTGGCAGAAGGGGGACATAAAGTGTCACCTGCGAAATTGCAGTTCTGTAAACAAGAAGTACAATACCTGGGACACAGGATTGAGAAAGGAGTTAGAAAAGTGACACCAGAAAGGATTGAGGCAAATCGACAGATGAAACCTCCAAGAACTCAGAAAGAAGTGCGAATGTTTTTGGGAATGGTTGGTTATTGCAGACAATGGATAAGTGGATTTTCAGTGATTGCAAAACCTTTACAGAGGTTGACACAAAAAGATGTGACTGACCCGATTGATTTGGATGATGAGAGAATGGAAGCCTTTGTAAATTTGCGAGACAGTCTGTGCCAAGCACCAGCATTGGGAATGCCTGATTATACAAAAGAATTCGCATTGTTCTGTTGTGAGCGAGATGGATGTGCGTTAGCAGTGTTAACTGAAAGGCATGGATTGACTAGATGTCCAGTGGCATATTTTTCTGCTACATTAGATTCTGTGGCTGCTGCACTACCGGGATGTTTGAAAGCCGTTGCTGCTACATGTGTGAGATTGGAACAAAGTGAAGCAATTGTGATGGGTTATCCAGTTAAAGTGTATGTTCCACATTCTGTTGAGATTCTTTTAACCAAAACACAAACTCAACACATGACTCCTAGTCGGCTGACTAGGTACGAGAGAGTGATTTTGGGCGCTGAAAATGTGACAGTTGTGAGGTGTACCACCTTAAATCCAGCAACACTATTACCAAATCCTTATGGGGAGGAGGTAAAGGAAGAAGCATATCATGATTGTTTGGATGTGACAGAATTCTGTACAAAACCTAGGGCTGACATCCAAGATGTGCCTTTAGAAGAGTCTGACATTGTTCTGTTTGTTGATGGATCATGTTTGAGGAATAAAAGAGGAGAATTGAGCGCTGCTTATGCAGTATGCACAGTAACTGGAATTGTGGAAGCATCCTGACCATTTGGGGTAAAATCAGCACAAATTGCAGAATTGTACGCTCGGATTAGAGCATGTAAAGTTTCCCGAAATTTGAGGGTAACCATATTTACGGACAGTCAATATGGCTTCGGGGTGGTGCATGATTTCGGCCAATTATGGATGCAAAGGGGATTCATGACTTCATCCGGTTCCCCAATTAAAAATGGGAAAATTGTGAGAGATTTATTGGACACCCTGCAATTGCCAAAACAAATTGCAGTGGTAAAATGCTCTGCGCATAAATCAGGAAATGATTATGTGACCAGTGGCAACAGATACGCAGATTAGTTGGCGCGTTTCTGTGCGGAAAATTCAGTTGCACTTAACAGGAAAACAGAAAGAAAAATCACTGATTGCCATTTAATGTTTACATCAATAGACAGTTGGGATGAAATTAAGCAATTACAGGAAGAAGCTAGTGAAGAGGAAAAAGAGCTTTGGAGAAAAGCAGGATGTACAAGAACACCAAAAGATGAAATTTGGGTATATGTAGATGGCAGACCAGTTATGCCCAATTGCATGCTTTCTCACATGGCAAGAGTCTATCATGGGATCACTCATGTTGGGAGGGATGCAATGATCAGACTCTTTAAGCAGACCTGGTTTGGTCCCAAGTTTAGGTACATTGCAGAGAGTTTGTGCCAGAGGTGCGTTGGTTGCCAGCAGCAGAATCCAGGGAGAAAAACAATTGTGGGTACAGGAACTATTGGAAAAGCTGCAGGACCATTTACACGTTTGCAACTTGATTTTATCGAGTTGCCTCCATGTAATGGTTTAAAATATGTACTTGTCATTGTGTGTCTCTTTTCTCGTTGGGTAGAGGCTTATCCTACAAGGAAGAATGACAGCCTTACCGTGGCTAAATTGCTTTTGAGAGAATTAATACCAAGGTAAGGATTTCCAGTCACTTTAGAATCAGAT
Organism: Calotriton arnoldi; assembly: GCA_963921515.1. Classification (NCBI taxonomy): domain Eukaryota; kingdom Metazoa; phylum Chordata; class Amphibia; order Caudata; family Salamandridae; genus Calotriton; species Calotriton arnoldi. Next base: position 107,588 of record CAWUFW010011669.1, on the reverse strand, counting down.
AGGGGAACACATTTTAATAATGAAATAATTCAAATAATTTGCGCAGCATTGCAAATTGAACAAAAGCTGCACTGTGCTTACCGACCAGAGGCTTCTGGAATTGTGGAGCAAATTAATGGCACTATAAAATCTAGATTGGGAAAAGTTTGTGCATCCACAACACTGAAATGGCCTGATGCTTTGCCCTTGGTCTTAATGAGTCTCAGGAGCATTCCTGACAGAAAAACTGGATTGAGTGCACACGAGGTTCTCATGGGAAGAGTCATGAGACAAGCAATTGTATCAGCAAACAAACTGATAAGCATTTCTGATCTGATTCTTGAATATTGCAAAGGACTGGCTGAAATGGTGTGTTCTGTGTCTTATCAGGTTGGAGCAGACGCAAATGAAATACAGCTGAATCCAGTGCATGATCTAAGTCCAGGAGAGTGGGTTCTTGTCAAGAAACACGTGAGGAAGTCGTGTTTAGAACCCAGGTGGCATGGACCGTACCAAATCATATTGATAACAACAACTGCAGTAAAGTGTGGTGGCCTACCAAATTGGATACACGCCAGCCATACTAGAAGAGTCCCAAGTCCACTCGAAGAAGCTGAACGGCAACTGGAAATAGAAAAAGAGACCAGAAGCCAGAGGTTGTGAGCCTGAGAAATCCAGAGAGGCAGATGTCATTGAGCCTGTGGATGATGAACAACCAATTACCAGCCGAGTAGAGTGGGTACCAGATACTGGGACTGAAAAGACTGCTGTTGGAGAGAGTGAGGAAGAAGCTTCTGAAAATCAAGAAGGAAGCCAACATAGAGAGGAATGGATTGAGAGTGATATCCCGACAGAAGAAGTGATTGCTGGAAGCCTAGAACAAGGCCAACAAGAAAGAGAGTTGATTGAAGGAGACAATCAGCTGACAGAAAAAGCTATCGAAAGCCAAGAACAAAGTCAACAGAGAGAAGAAGTAAAAAAGGGTACTAGTCAACCGGAAATAGAAAGGGACTTTGAAAGTGAAAAGGAAGAACAGCCAAGAAAAAGGTTATGCAAAAGAACTGTAGAACCAGAAAATCAGGGTGAAGGAGTTCAAACAAAAAGACTGAGATATAATGATAACTGACAAAGTGGAGCAAAAAGACTGAGATATATCCTAGAAAGAAGAGGGCCAGAGCAAATAAATGAAATTTCAAGTCAGTCAGATCAAGAAGATTCTCAAAAGAAAATAGTACGTAGAACAACAAGACCAAGAGCTGCAAGTCGAAAGTATACCAGACCTGAGTGGATTTACGTTATCTTAAAGGAAATTGAAAGCCCTAATCAAACAGAAGGAGAAGTTACAGATGATACAGAACGAATTGATGAGAGCAAATTGAAACCACCTTAAAAGAGACTGTAAGAAAAATTAAGGTGCATCATAATCCAGTCAAATTAAGTTAATACGTCAAGAAGATTTGAAAAAGACTCGAGAAAGACATTGAAAGGGGGGATAATTTTTTTTTTTTAAAAAGCCGAGAAAATAGTGTGTGGATTGTACAAAAGAAAGTAAATTTAAAATTTTTCCCCTAGAATTAGGTTTATAAGAAAATTAATAGTGAAGTTCAATTTTTTTAGGAAAAATGGTAGAATCTACAGTGACTGAACGTCCAAAGCCTAGTCTAAAACTTAAATGTATTAGAGCTTGCTTATGTGGTGTCTTATTAACTATGTCAGTGTGGTTAATATTAACAATTATTGTCCCAGTCTTGATGGTGACTAATGATAAAAATCAGACTAATAATAATACAATAAGTATGAGAGTGGAAGTTTTTACTAAAGGTCCAACTAATATAGTCCATAATGATGAAAGTATTTATTTTTTTTAAATTCTGTTTATTTGCATTTTACCAATTATGCAACAACAACAAAACGTGCAGTACACAACGTTCCCACAAGTGCCTTGTTTTCCATTCAAAATTACAACTTCTCCATCCCGCATGGAGCCCCCTAGAGTATTCGTCTGGAACATCTGTGTAAATCCTATACAATTACCTTGTCAAACAATACGCCACTACATTAGATACATGAATCGGGACTGTATGTGACCCCCACCCGCAACCAACGCACCCTCCCGGTGACATCACAGAACCGCGGCGTCTCCTTGACTGCAACCAGCTGACAAAGGGCTCCCATATATCTCTAGGGCGCGACCGTGTTGGTAACAATTCCCAATATATCGCCAATTGTGTCTTACAATATGACACACTCGCTACCCATGCCTTGGTCGTGGGAGATGTAGTCGCCCCCCGATGTACGGCCACCTGTCTTTTTGCCATTAAAAAGAGTATTGCGGGCAGTTTACGGAGTTTTGGCTGCACCATGTCCATTATGCCCAGCAGCGCTATGCCAGGCTCATGCAGGAAATTCAGTCCTGTGATGGTGTTTATGTGAGTGAATATCTGTATCCAATAATTCGCTATCGGTCTGCACTGCCATGCTAGATGGAGGAAGGTCGCCCTGGATGCTCCGCACCTCCAACAACTGTCGTCTCCACGGAGGCCCATCCTATGCAACTGTGTGGGTGTGCGGTAGAGACGATGAATGTATTTGAAATGGATTAACCGGAGACGGTAATTCGGCGTCAGTCTTTCCATTTGTCTACAGCTAAGTTCCCACTGCTTGTCCGTAAGGCCTACTCCCAAATCTTCCTCCCACACTTTGCGAGAAGTCGGGACTATGATTGGATATGTTTGCTGTATGCCTCTGTAAATGCGGGAAACAAGTTTCCGGCCCGAAGCTACTGTTAATACGTTTTCCAGTACGTGCAACGTTGGCGGGGGCGCGGGGAATGCAGTGAAGTGTTTTTTACATGAGGCTCTGATCTTGTAGTAGGTTAACATGTCTAGCGCCGAGGGTGGGGTGGGATCGCACATTTGTTGTATTGTAAGGGAGTCATCAGCAGGAAAGAGATCGCCTCCCTTGCGTATTTTATACAGGAACAGGCGTTGATGTGTGGTAGGGTCCAGGAGCGGGGGGAGAAGTGGATTGTTGGGGAGTGGCATGGACGGGGCATATAGTATGGACAGCTGTGCCCTCCTGCGGAGGCCCTCCCAGGCCCATCTTAAAGTTTGTACAGTGTCAATTTCCCCTCAAGGGCGTTTATATGTGTGGAATAATGCTGTAGACAGTGGAAGGGGTGCGACTCTGTCGATTTCTATAGCAGCATGCGGCTGGAAGGGGGTGGGGTGCGCCCAGAAGTGCAGGAATTGCGCCTGTGCGCTTAGCGCATATAGAGCAAAGTCCGGTGCCGCCATGCCTCCCTGCGATTGCGGGAGCATGAGTACCTCCCAGGATATCCTGGGTTGTTTGCCCGCCCACACCAACTCAATCATGAGTGATCTGAGTCTATGAAAAAACTGCACCGTTAGTGGTAGGGGAATATTTGCAAAGAGGTATAGGAGTTTAGGCAGTATGATCATCTTGCACACCGCAATTCGGCCTGCCAGGGAAAGGGGGAGTGTCCTCCATCTCTTGACCCTTTCCTCGATCCAGCCCACCACCCTGCCGTAGTTTTCCGTCCACAGTTCCTTCAGATTATCACTGAACCAAATGCCCAGATATTGGACCGGACCAGTTGCCCAGACCAATGGATACTCAGGGACGAAGGCCCGGGTGCCTGATGTGAGTGGCAGAATCACCGACTTTCCCCAATTTATATGTACCCCAGATAAACCTCCGTACCTCACAATCTCCCGTGTCATGGGGGATAAGTTTTCTTCGGGGTTCACCATGTATAAAATTATATCATCCGCATACATCGACTCAGTGAGTGCCCTAGTTGTGAGGCCGATCCCCCTATTTGTGTGATGTTGCCGCAGGCGGGCAGCTAGCGGCTCTGTTGCAATCGCAAATAATAGCGGCGATAGCGGACAGCCTTGTCTGGTGCCACGTGTGATTTCTATGGGCTCCGAGATCAGTCCATTGACTTTGATCCGTGCAGTCGGCCTAGTGTAAAGAAGTTGGATCTCCCGGATAAAAAGGGGGCTCATGCCCAGACGGCTGAGCAGCGGGAACAAAAATCCCCACTCTAGGGAGTCAAACGCTTTTGTGGCGTCGAGGAGGGCTGCTATCGCAGGTACATGAGGGGCAAGATAATGTAGTAGTCCGAATAGAGTTCTCAGATTATGGGAAGAGGACCTTCCAGGCACAAAGCCCGCTTGGTCAGGCCTCACTATCAGTGGCAGTAGGGGTTGGAGTCGATTTGCCAATAGCTTGGCAAAGATTTTGGCATCTAAATTTATTAATGAAAGGGGTCTATATGAATCGTAATGTTGGGGGTCTTTATCCGGTTTTACGAGAGTGATAATAATGGCCTCGCGCAGCGTGCCCGGGAGGACACCGTCTTGCAGTGCCTCCTGGTATACTGCCAGTAAGTAGGGGGCTAGTAGCTCTGAGTACTCTTTATAGAATTTGGCGGTGAGGCCGTCCGCACCTGGCGCCTTGTCTGCTGGTAATGACCGATCACCTGATGTACGTCCTCAATCGTAAAGGGTAGATCAAGGTATTCCCGATGCGTGCTACTGAACCATAGCAACTCTATAGTGTCAAAATAGTCTGTGAGGACTGAGTGCGTGGGAGTCGACTGTGAGGTGTACAGTTGAGCATAGAAGTTACGCATGGTATCTAGAATATCCGTCGGGGAGTGCACTAGTACGTCTGCTGGGGTGTGTAGAGCTGTGATAAATGCAGAGCCCCTAGGTCGACGCAGGAGATTCGCAAGTGTTTTGCCGGGCCTGTCTCCCTCTCCGTATCTCCTTGCGGTCGCGTATTTATGTAAGAATTTAACCTCCCTGTCCGCCTCCTCTTCGTATTCTGTGAGCTTGCTGCGGATCTGGCCCAGGATTGTGGCAGTGGGTGTATGGAAATACTGTGTCTCTAAATTATGTAGCTCTGTCTCTAGCCTGCGCAAGCTACCCCGGATATCCCCAAGTATGCCTGATTGCCCCGCTATGCAATGTCCACGGACGACCACTTTGAACGCCTCCCACAGCACCCCGACAGAGTCGACGGTGCCAGTATTAAGATCGAAGTAATCCTTAATCTTTGTGCGTACTCCTCCCTGAATGCCGCATCTAGAAGCGCATTTGATGGTAAGCGCCATGCGAAGGGCGGTATGCAAGGTTTGGGCACCGTCAGTGTCAGCGCTACCGGCGAGTGATCCGACAGGGTGCGAGCATGATGTGCCGTGTCCATAACCCAGGAGTGGAGGTCTCGTGTGGTGAGCCAGAAGTCTAGCCGTGACCAGGCTTTGTGGTGCTGTGTGATGCACAGGGTGGCCGAGTAGGGTTATGTACCACCCGAAAGAACATTTGAACATTTGACCTTAAGAACACCTTGCAAGGCGTTCCACATTGGGCCCTGACCAGCAACTCTGGAGAATGCCCCAACAGGTAAATACATTAGTCATTGTCACTTAGCTGGCTGTCCGGGGATGCTGCCGCCGCAGAGTCTTTCAGCTGTTGTTTCCGTGCTGCTTGTTTTGCAAATTTCAAGGCGGCACTAGCCTCCGTAAAGACCATGGGTTTGCCCGTCGTCTGTACCCTCAGTTTTGCTGGATACAGCATGGCATATTTAGTGCCTGTTTTTTGGAACAGCTTTTTTGCGGGAATGAATTCACGGCGGGCAGCCTGAACAGCCTGTGTAAAATCCGGGTAAAAGGCGATGTTGTTTCCTTGATGTTGAATTTCCCCTTTTTCACGGGCCAACCGTAGCACAGCGTCCCTGTCTCTGTAATTTAGTAGGCGGGCCAATATAGGTCTCGGCTGTGCCCCAGGAGGGGGCCTGGGGCCCAGGGTGCGATGTGCTCTTTCCACTAGGAACATTTCAGACAGGCCGGAACCAAACAGGTCTCTCAGTAATTGTTCGATGTATTGTTCCATATTGGCAATGTTTGTTGATTCCGGAATGCCCGTGATGCGCATGTTATTCCTTCTCGACCTCGCTCCGAGGTCTTCGTTGCGCGGTTTGATGACTTCCAGCACCTTGTCCATGCGGAGTAGTCGTTCGTGCGTCTCCACCTGGCGGTCGTCGGAATCGGAAACTCTCGTCTCCAGTGTGTCGATGCGAGACTCGTGCTTGTCCACTCTTTGGGAGACGTGATCCATACGTAGTGCTAGGGAGTCTAGTTTAGAGTCTATGTCTCGTAGGCTGACCTTGACCTCCCGCAGCATAGTTTTTATGTCCTCCTCCTGGTCCGTTTCAAGTTGCGTCTCTGGCACTACTGTGATCGGTGTCGACCCCATTTCTTGTAGCCGTGTGGCGCGCTTTTCAAATGTGATCTTAGCCTGTTTGTTGTCGGGTTTGCCCATAGCTGTGTCGTGAGAGCTGCTTGTGTGTTGAGAATGGGGCCTGTGTTCGATGTACGAGCGGTGTGGGGCGCTGTGGAGAGCCCTCACCTGGATGTCCTGTCAGCTTCTATGCGTTTGCCACGTGTGCTATGGCGCCCCAAGCCCCCAACTCAGTGGGGGATGAAATTGTTTGGTCAGCAAGTAAGTCCCAGGGCGGCTGCCTGAGGGTGCCCACAGCTGCGGGGTTCCCCTCACGTGACGTTCTCGCAATCCGACCTCAATGATCTCCGTTATTGCCACGCTTAAGTCAACGTGAGGTACCCTGTTTGTAACGAGGGGAGACCTGAATTGTCGGTTGCTCCCACCGCAGCCTCGCTTCAGGATTTCTCCGTCTGGTGGCGACGTGCGGCTTACTGGATCCCACTGCGCCTCCTCCGCTTAACTGCGACGACGCCGCTATGCACTTCTTGGGGCGCTGCAATTTTTCAAGGAGTCTAATGTGCTTACGATGCAATTTCCGGATCTGTGGTTGATATGCAAGCTGTGTGGGGCAATGTGGAGACCCACTGTCTGGACGCCCTGCACACTGCGATGTATTAGCCACGCACACTGTAGTGTCACAAGCTCCCTGCTTAGTGGGAGATGATGTTGTTTGGTCAACAGGTGAGTCACAGGGCGCTTACCTGATGGTGCCCTCAGCATCGGGAGGACTGCGCAGTCTGATCTCGGTTATCACCTTTGTTACCGCCCGCAGCCGACATATGTTGCCCTGCCAGTTACGTGGAGAGTCCAGACTATCAGTGGCCCTCACCGCGGTCCCGCTTCAGGAGTCCGCCGTCTGGTGTCGGCGTGCGGCGCGCTGGCTCCCACTGCGCCTCCCCCACTGAACAATGACGCCGCTGCTATGCACCTTTTGGGGCGCTGCAAGTGTTCAATGAGCCTGATATTCTTGCAATGCAACCTCCGGGTCTACTGCGGCACTTGGTGTGGGGCGAGGAGTGCTTTCGTTGTTTTTAAAAGTATTGTCGGTGCTGTGTGCGTGCGAGTGTCGCAGCCGGGGGGGGCCAGCGCGTCGATAGTAAAAACGCTGAGGATCGCGGTCCCCCCTTTTTGACTAACAAGTCTTTAGGCCTGCGTTCAGGTCCTCCGCACCCTGGCTTCAGTTGAGGACCCCACCCCCGCACTTAAGCCTCTCGGCCCGCAGCTTCCGTCGGCAGCCACCGGTCTTAGCGGGGTTTTCACTTAGCGCTCGGGCGAGCCCCAGGCCGCTTGCGTTTACTGTGCACCTTGCCTCTAGAGGGGTCCGCAGCGGGATCCTCAGATCACGCCCCGCTCCTCTCGTGCCCCTGATCAGTCCCGCAACTCCTCACCAATATGTACGGGAATTCCAGCCAGCTCCGTCCGCCGATGTCTCCGTCAGGGGCCCCTGTTGATCCCTCCGCCTGGAGTCACCGCACAACCTTGCTCCGAGGGCGCGTCACGGTCCGAAGACCGCCGGCAGGTCTCACTCCCCACTGGACGCGGCGTGCAGCAGCGAATCCCGGCCGCAACGATCCTCCGGCAGCGGCCCAGCTGGTCCTCGCAGCCGCTCCTTTTCTCCGCGCGGCCTCCTCTCGGCCCAGGCCTCAGGACCACGAGGCGTAGTCGCACGGCGTGCTGCGGTTCTCGGATCTGTCGCGGGTATCAAACTGCTCCACTTCAGGCTGGTAATCTGTTCCCACTGATGGAGCGGGTGGATGGGTGGTAGTAACTCGGATAATTGGCGGATTATGTACCCGGCCGGCAGAGCCACTTCAGCAAGCGGCCATCTTGCTGCACGGCTCGGCCACGCCCCCTCTGATGAAAGTATTTATCATCAAGATAGATCAATTACTGATTTTTCATTAAACGTTTTTACTAAATTATTATATGAATATGTTAATACGATGAATGTGAGTGACTGTTATGTTTGCATGCAATTACCATCGTCTGTCTTGGAGGGTGTGACATATCATCGCCTTCCTTTAACATATGGTGTTTCGTGTAGTATACTAACTAGTCTGTTTTATGTAACAAGAAAATTTGAATTTTATTATTCTAACTTGGATGTGGTTTTTTCCAATCTTCCCATTAGAAAGAATTTAAATAAAGTATTTAGTAGCTTAGAAGCTGAATATATGGGAGAGTTTTTTCATACTACACAAACTTTGGATCTAATATATGCCCACAAGAATAATCTCACCTGTAGTTTACAAATAATAGAAAAGGATTTTATTAATATGGTAGAGAATAGAAGACAAAAATGTCATAAAAAGGCTGCTGAACAGAAAACTAATATACCACCTTGGGCTTTTAGAGAAGGAAATTATAAAAAAGGTGAGACTTATGCTGCAATGTCTCTGGATTGGGATCACAAGGGGAAGCTTTGCCTACTAAGACTTAAGACTAACTATAACAACTATTATTTAGGTACTAGTAAATGTGAACATAATTTCTTAATAACAGGAGGATGGGGATTAAAGGGAGGAACTGACCCTGCTTTCCCAGGTGTATATTATGTGTGTGGGAAGAATGCTTATTATAGATTGCCTGCCCACTGGTACGGTAGTTGTTACTTTGGGACTGTATTTCCTAAGGTATACCACGTAGATAGAAATAATAAGATTAATGAGATGAAACATGGACTAATACGTAGTAAGAGAGCACGTTTTTCAGAAATAGTGGGAGATATATTTGGTGCATTAATACCTTCAGTTGGAGTAGTTCTTAATTCACATAAAATTCGAAAATTATCCACAGTGGTTGATCGATTATCAACTGATACTGCTGGAGGGTTCTTATTAATTGATACAGAAATGGTTGCGATTAGATCAATGGTTATGCAAAATCGACTTGCCCTTGATATATTATTAGCAAAGGGGGGTGGAGTCTGTGGGATGCTAAAGGTGCAACATTGCTGCACTTATATTCCTGATAAAAGCAAAGGTATTGAAGGATATATTAAAAATATTATGAATTTACATAAAGATTTAACACAACTAGAGGTTGATGGTGTCTGGGAGAAAATTAATAAGAGTTTTTCGAATATAGGTAAATGGTTCACTGATCTTGGTAAGAGTTTATTAGGTAGAATAATAATACCAATAGTATCAATAGTGATAGTGACCATGTTAATAATAATGACTTACAAATGTTGCAAGAAAAGAAGAGGGAAATAAATATGCTAGGGGTAGATAACAAATGTAAAGGTAGAAAAAGGAAATTAGAAGAAATAGAGTTAGAAAATAAGAAGGGTAAATATTATGAAATGATGAAAGATTTAGGTGAAAAGAAGAAACTTAGAAGTGAAAGAAGTACGAGTTTCTGAGAAAACAAGAAATGGCAATGGGTGATGGGTATTTTATGATGGCTTAAAATGCCATCAAAGGGGGGGATTGATGGAGCAGGGTTTGCGTCATGTAAACCTGCTCGGATCAACGCCCCAGGATGACATTTATTAATCGTGTGATTTGTACTAATATGCATTAAAACACACAAACACAGAGAAATGCTTTGCGCATGCGTGCATTGAAATTAAGATTAAGGCATGAAATGCTTAGGTTGCATATCGCTTTTTCCATACAAAGTGGAATAATGCTATTGCAAATAATAATGCTTTGCACATTAATGCTCATATAAATTAACATGGGATTAGTGCGATGGTGGGAGGGAAACAGTGTAAATTCCATTTTTGTGTTATTAATATTCTTTATATTTCTCCTTCATCGTAGTTTTAAAATGGGCCTATGGTGAATAAATAGATACGCGTGTTAAATTAGCCTGAATAAATGAAAAGGCTGCGAAAGGTTGACCCGTACATGAACTTTGGTGGGTGCCAGCGGCGGATGAAGGAAACCTTGAAGAGTGAAAGAAAGACGTGCATTATTTGAGGACGTCGAAATGCCTGGGAAAGCTCAAATTGATGAACATTTTATTTCTAGCCGATACATTGTTTGAAATAAAGTTGCTAATACGGGGACAAGCCATTCATCAGAAAATGTGACGTGATAGGGGATAGAGAATCGATTCATAAGCAGGGATGTAAATCGTGAGAATGAGTTAGGAACAAAAGAGAGCATGTAAAGCCAAATGAAGTAATGGAGGTGTGGAGTAACACCCCACAAATTGACCAATGAGATGTTAGAATTCTTCCGAATGTTGCAGATTAGTGTGATGGCCATGTCAAAATTAAGGTATAATTTGGGAACTCTTAGTGGGTGTGGATTTTTTATTATTATTCGTCAGCTTTCGTAGGTCCAGAGAGGCAGAGGGTGATCGTCGCTGTCCGTCGGTTAGAGGCCTACCTGTCCTGATCCTGTTACCTATTTCCTGATCCTATCTCTAACCCGGTTTTCCTTAATCGGGTCCCCTTCACTATCCTCGTGGACAGGGGGTGGTGATTTCCCTGAACTTTAATCGTTAGGTATGTATCAATAGGGAAATTTGCAATGTCTGCAAATGTTTTCTCTTTATGATTCTTATGTCTCTTCATCTATCCACTCCATAATATTCACTGTGATTCAGATGTTTGTGATCTTGTCTGGATATTTTATGATATTTCTCCTATAATGTGTATTTTCTTTCCCTGTAACTTTGTACCTGAGATTTCTTATAATTACTGAAGATAAAACAGATTACCGATATTTTGAGTTTGTGATTATTTCCTCATGACATTTGTTAAGATTTTAGTTGATTAGTCATGTCAATAATTTACACTACTCAATCAATATGATTCATCGCCCAAGAGGAAAGTGGTAGATAATATAGGTTAAAGGGTTAAATAAAGAAGAAACGATTAGATAAATCTGATTTTCCCTTTAGATGTGTAATGAAAAATCAACGTCAAACAAACCGCATTCAGCGTCATTCTCGTAGGGTCTGTTAAATGGAGAGAAATTGTGTATTGTATGTTTGGGGCCCGTTGTCTGCTGTGTCATTCAGAGACCCCCGGTTTGGCCCTGGATCAGTGGCCTGGAGTGGACGACATGATAAAGGGGTCTACTACAGATAGTGATCATAACCCACTCGAGCTCCACCTAACATCGCCCAGGGCCAAGCACCCGAGTCCCCCAAATACCATTCTTACGACAAGGAAGGGATGTCCAACTAACTACAATAGACGACTTAAATGGGCATGTGTAGCCATGGACACAGGGAAACTTGAAGCAATCAAACTCAATCTGCTGGATAGCACCATAGTGATACTCAATTAGTCGAACAACAGGGAGGTCTGGATGAGATTGCAGCTTGTCATAGTCATCTTTTTAACCAGTTTGCCTCTTATTTTAGAGCACCACTACGCCCACAGGACACCACCAAGAAGACTAGATCGCAGTTTGCCTGGTTCAACCAGGAGTGTTGGAGCCTTAGATCAAAATTGGCCCTTGCCATTAGAGCAAATAATGTGGTTGAACTGAGAGAAACAAGGAGGTCCTACAAGTCAGCTCAGGCTAGAGCGAAAAAGGAATGGGAGGTGAACCGCTGGTTAGCAATTAGAGAGGCCTGTTTTAGGAATGATTTGCAATGATTCTGGCTCTTAGTTACTAGGGGAAATGCAGCTAGGCCCCAGCCACCCACCAACAACATTGCTATTGCAACCTGGTATGACCACTTCTCCTCACTGTACTCTGGACCTTGTGAGCCAGATACTGATGCCTCCACCCCGGGCCATGCTTACCCTCCGGCCAGCACGTTTTTTTTCCAAAGCCGAAATCAGGTTCAGCATTAACTCCATCGTTAGGGCTAAAGCCCCTGGACCTGATGGCATCCCGGGCGATGTTTTTCTCAGTGATGTTGAGAACTGGTCAACATACACTCTGGCACTAGGTAACGGAATTGCTGCAGGTGCCCCAATACCACCTTCCTGGAAGGGAGCTGAGGTGATTCCGGTCTATAAGAAGGGTGACCGGTCATCGCCCTCCAATTATAGGCCTATCAGCCTTATTGATAGCGCCCAAAAGGTGTATGCCCGTGCACTTCTTATGAAGATTCAGACCTGGATAAGTGAGTTTACCATCTTGTCCCGTTTCCAAGCAGGGTTTAGACAGAAAACTAGCACTATCGATCAGGTCTTTTGCTTCCTTCTATTGGCCTGGAAGACGGTGGTCATCGGACAGGGAAGCCTATATGTATATTTTATTGACCCATGGCCTGCCTTTGACCTTATCTCTAGACACAAGCTTTGGTGCGTCTTTCCTCCCCTGCGAGGTCCTAACATCAATTATTCGCCTTCATGAGGCCAACTACGCAAGGGTTCGCTGGGGCAGCCAAGACCAACTGACAGGCCCGATCAAAGTCGACAAGGGGGTCCAACAGGGCTGTGTATTGGCTCCCACTCTTTTTTCACTCTTTATAAGTGGAGTCGTCCAGTATCTCACTGATATTCCTGCTTATGCCCCAACTCTGGGGGGAGCCAAGGTGACAACTTTGCTGTTTACTGATGACATGCTGTTAGTCTCTAAACCCCCAGAGGACTGCAGCTGCTCCTAGACCGCTTTGAGGCCTTCTGTGCAATGAGAGGCCTACAGGTTAACACCTCGAAAACCCAACTCCTAATGCTGAACCCCCATAAATCATTCAAAGGCAAGTTAACATTGGGTGGGATTCCCTTGGAGAGAGTGAGTACCTTTGATTATCTTGGTATCACTCTCTGCGAGGACTTGTCCTGGAAGCCCTGTGTATCGAAGCGGACTCTCCAGCACAGACAGATTACTGGGGTCTTGATTAAAGAGCATAGGACCTCTCAGAGCAAACCAGTAGCAGCCCCACTTCACATATACGATCATAAGGCAGCGGGCTCAGCATTATATGGTGGGGAACTCTGGGGTTTTGAAAAACTGGATGGCCTTCTTACCACGGAGAATACATTTTTTGAGAGCCTTATGCTCACTTCCTTAGAGTACCCCCCTCCACCCATTAAGGCTGGACATGGGCAGAACCTCTATTGTCGAGAAAGCGAAGCTACGCCCCCCTATTGTTTTGGTTGCGCTTAAAAACAACCCCTGAGCTGCTCCCATACGCTGCTGCCCTTGTTCAAGTGCTCTTGACCGCTTTAAGAAAATCGGTTGGCTCTCCAAATTGAAGTTCCTGCTTAGTACTATACGGTTGGAGGGATCGTGGGACATAAAGGACCCAACATCACTGCCTAGTAAAGACCTGGTCAAGAAACAATATTGGAATTGGGTGGCCCAGTCTTCTATTTCCTATTCGTCATGTGGCCACCTCACAATGGATTTTATGGATTTTAAACTGTCAGGTGTTTACGAACAATATCTGGAGGCTATTATGATCCCGCAGGACAGGAAGCTTTATATGCAATTCAGATTTGGCTCCCTCCCGGTGAACACTTTTATAGCCTCCTGGCGACAGCCTTCCACCACACTGCAGTCTTGCCCAGGTTGCCCCCCTTGTTGCTGAGTCAATTGGTCATATTTTCTTTGTTTGTCCATGTACCTTTCTCCGAGAGCCAAATGGCTTACTTCTGTCTGTAGGCGACTTGGCACCCGTTGTCATCGCGAAGCGCTGCCCATTTTAAAATCTGATTCCAGCCTCCTAGTTGCCTGTGCAGTTGCCAAGTTCCTCGGCAAAATGTGGGCTATCAGAAGGTCCGTGATGAAAATGTAATAGCCTGTACCTCTCATTGAAGAATTACCTCTATTCACTTTTAGGGGCAGATTTACAAGCCCCTTGTGCCAGTTTTGCATCATTTTTCCCATGTTAAAAATGACGCAAAAGTGGCGCAAGGGGCTTGTAAATCTGCCCCTTAGTTCTTTTGTAAACTGATAATATCTATTTTAGCTCTGGTTATATCGCCATTTTCAGTATAGTGAAAACATGGAGGGCCATGCTGCCCATTCCCATCGCGGCAAAGGCTCTTGTTGACTACATTTTTAGGCGCTTCATATGTTAATGTTTACCTTTTTAAAACAGTTTTTAGACCAACTAACTAAGCTGAAACTTTTTAAATTGCTGTTAACAAATCTTGGTATGCATTTCTATTTTGTTCCCTTGTACTGTATGCATTTGCACTTTTATGGTCGTAATGACTGAAATAAAGTTTTATGATAATGATGAAATAGTACATAGGTTGGTTCGCAAAACACTATACTGGCTGCAAAAATACTGGTTGCAACTTGCGACCAGCATTTTGTGACCAGTGTTTAGTACATCAGGCCTTTGATCTTTCTCTTAACTTGAAATCCCTTGCTGAAAGTTTTAGAAGGAAGTAACCTGCCTGCCCTCTTATACTATGTGTAAATAACATACTTATTCCTATTAAAAAAACATGCAGCTGACTTGACTTTGAGCTTATCATGTGCAATTACTTGTGTCATGCAGTAGCAAGGCCATTACTGCCCAATGGAGAAGCTTTGACCCATTTCTGATACCCGAGCGCACAATGGGAATAGCTTGCTTATCTATTTGGGGTGCAATAGTATCCAGTGCTCTGGGACGGGAGTGGTAAACACCACCACCCACACAGGATAATGTCTTTTAACTACTCAGAATCCAAAGAAAAGGCCTCACAGCAAGCACTGTGGAGCGACCTTGAGGTAATGTGGCCCCTATGGAAATCAATCATATATTTCTTAAACACCTGTGCAATTAGAAGTAATTCCCTATTCTGCATGAGATGGTCACAGGTGTTTCAGAGAGTAAGGATCCACTGTGTATTAATTAATGAATTAATATCCTCAGTGAATTTTCATAAATTCTATAAAAACCTCTGTGAATAAGCAGAGGCGTCAAAGAAGCAGACGAGCCGTCATGGGGGCTTTTAAAGGGAAGGTGCTGTGAGATCCTCTTTGCCACAGTGTGCAGGGGGTGGGGGGTCTGCCCATGTACGCTTTGTTCTGGATATAGTTCTGCATATGTAAGTAGACCAAACGATTCCCATTTGTTTGTGTTTTGCTTCCTCTACTTGCTACCTTGTTTCTTTCCTTAGACTTCACTCACTTTCCGCCTGTGGGAGAAACACAGCTCTTGATGGCTCTTGGTTGGGACAGGAACAGGATAGAGATAAGAAACAAACTTTCACATACAAGTGGAACCCCTTCTCACCTAAGAATGGCACGTCCGCAGTGAAGTTTAAGGAGGCACTCAAGACCCTCCTCTTTTTAGTGCATCTCCCACTGACTGAGAGGCATATTTAAGAGAAAATGTCAGAGCGCGGAGCTGCACCAAATTTGGCAACACCGTGCTCCGACATTTTCAAAACGCAGGGATGCGCCGTATTCACAAGAATACAGCACATCCCTGTATTTTACCTAGCGCTGCCGCTAGATTTAGCTGCCTAGCACCAACACAGGCACCCCTGCGTTGCAGGGAATGATTGTTTATTTGCAGGAAGGACACCTTCCTGCAAATAAACAATCATTAATGGCATTTTGCTCTTTCTATGTGTGCTGCAGCACGGCTGGCATTAGCACTGGTGGCGCCCGGTGCGACAATATTTTTGGGCGGCCCCTCACCCCACCCCTCCCCCAAAGATCTCCTCCCCAGACTCCCACACGACCACCAGCAAAAGTTCCCCTCATCTCTCCTTAGCCCCTCTCTCACATGCAATTTATTTGAAAACGCTGTAAAGGCTAGATTCACTAATCCACACACCTATCCACATAAAATACAGATGTGTTCTTTGCAGCAGGCATATTAACCCTCTGTGCTACTTTATGGCGATTCAAAACTGTCACTAGACAAAACTCCGATCTCGCTCTCTAGCAGGAACATTAATCACCAGAGTTATCTTGACATTTTTATTGCTGCCTGAAAGCTGGACGCACAAGGAACTCTGCAGCAGGAGCTTTTAAATCTTAAGTTATTGCTAAACACTGCGCCCCCTCTGAGGTCAGTGCAGCTGCACCGGTCGCGCTGCCCTAAAGCCGGCCCTGCCACCTTGCCTGTAGTTCAGAATGTGTGAGCTGGCATCGCCTTCTTTGTATGTCTCTTGTAATTCTTACAATAATTCCTATCATTGCACTAATAGCTTGTAGCAAGACTGGCTGATGACTTCGAAGGCAATATAATTCGCATGCTCTTCGTGCACCTGATAAAAATAATGTTTTAATTGCGCTTTGTACTACACTGCTGCCATTTCCAAGCGCTATAAATAACAGATATTATTACGGTAGACAGTTTACTGACCTCATAATGATTCAAGGCCGTGCCTGTCCTGCCGGGCATTTTCAAATGACCTTCAGAACACTGCATTTTGTCAGCTGTAAACGTCCAGCTCACTGAGCTATCCCGCCGTTTTAATTAAGCACTTCTAAAGTAAGGCAGCGAAGGAGTTGTGTGAACTTCATTCCGCAGGGATTGTATCCGTGACAAACCCATTTGCCGTACGTACTTGCACTTCCACCTGAGCTTTTCCTGGGTGTCTGTGAGGGGCTGCATAACTACTTGCTGCAAAAGAATCTTCTCGAACAACTCACACCCAGCCACTTCTTCATGGAATGTTTCTTTCACAGCTCTGGAGTGTAGTCACCTTCACGCGCACTTCGCCACATGTTCATGCTATCCTAGTTGTTTCTAGCTGCCGCTTTAGGTAATCATAAGGTGTCACGACAATGCGCATGTCTGAGGTGAGCCTTTGCAGATTCAGATTCTGAGTGTAGTTCTTATCTGATCTCTCTTCCAGAGCTTTGCAGGCATAGCAGGATCTGACCCTGCAGTCCCCCCGTAGCCAAATAGGCATCATTGTTTCCAAAAAGTGCAATAGGAAGGTATTTACGTTTCCTATGCCAATGAATTTAATTATAATAATTCCAAAAGCATGAATTGTGCACACAGTTCACAAGAGCGTTTTACAAAAGCAACCGCATCAGATACAATAAATCACTAGGGGCAAATATACAGACCATCCAGATAAAAGCATAAGTTGCATATTCAAACTAAATACTGGTGAAATAGCAGGTGTTTTACCTTGTTTCTTAGCATGAAACAAAAAGAATGTCAGACATTATTAGCACTGGATTCTGGTGCTGGGAACTGGATGAAACCATTACCAATCGTCTCACCTTTCATCTTCTCCCTCAGCATCTTTAATTCTTTCCTTCATCAGTCTTACTCCTACTCTTACTCGTACACTTACCCCTGCACTTAATCCTACTTACGCCTAATCATATTTCAAGTCTCTATTTACTCTTACTCTTACTTAGTCCTACAGTTACTTTTATTTACGCATACTTACACAAATTTGCACCTACTCAGCCCTATTTACTCCAAATCATACTTCTAATTAGTCCTGCACTTCTATTTACTCCCTTTCTTACTTATTCCTCTTCTTACTACTACACTGGGGGAGATTTACTAAGCTTTTGCGCCGTGTTTGCGTCACAAAATCTTTTTTTTTCTAATTTACTTTCCAGCGCTAAACTTGTTTAACGCTGGAAATAACGTAAAAGTAATGCGAAGCAGCGCATACCATGGGGGTGTACCATGGGTGGAGCATGGGCATTCTCATGCACCCACCCAAGGTTTCTCACGCTGAGCCCAATTTACTAAACACAGTAGATTGGGTTTAGCATGAGATAACTGCGCCCTTTTAAACTAGGCACAAGGAAGGAGAAATGCTTTCATTTCTCCTTCCTTTTCCGACTTTGCATACGTGCTGCACTGTGCAGCACGCATACAAAGTGGGAAAAGCTTTCCTTTGTGTCTAGGCATAGTATTTTGTACATGAAGGGTACCCTTCCTGTACAAAACCTATGCTGGACTCACACACACACACACACACACCCTAGCGCTATAGCTCTAAGGTGTGTGGGTGGCGCACGGCAGCTGTAATCAGCGCCGGCGCAAGGGAAAGGGGCGGAGAGAGACATATCATTGAAAATATGGCGCTCTCCTGCTCCCTCCCTGTCGCGTAACGCAGCGCAGCCTTGCGGGGGCTGCGCTGTGAGAATTTTTCGTAAAGCTCCCCCACTGAGACTTACTATAACTCCTACTTACTTGTACTCTTCGTCTTAGTTTTTCTCCTATATTTACTCTCACTTTTATTCTTACCTTTACTCTTTCTGCTAATTAATCTTCCTGCTTACTCCTTTTCTTACTTATTCCCCTTCTTACTACTAGGCTGACTCTTACTCTAAGTGATAGCCAGTTTAACACTTTTTTATTTCTGGCCACAGTAGGTGCTGCCTCTATTTGATATCCAAGTGCTATTCTGCGTTATCGCACCTGCTTCTTGAGCTCCGCTGTGTGTGTTGGCAGGGTAATGAGGCGTATTTATATATTTTATTTTAGCGCTGCAGGAAACGAAGCGACGGGCGGGAGATGGTGGGAGGATGGCACCCGGTGCTTAACTTGTAAATGAAATGGTGCTAGTGCTCAAAGCTCTGCTCTGCAACACGTGGCTGGCGCAATTAAATGTGCGCACACGGAATTCCAAGGCTTGGTATTCTTAAATCCACCTCATTCATCTTTAATTCGCTAACGGACCCCATTCGCCTTTATCTCACTTCTGCTCTCCCTGCTTTCTCCATTTGTGACGGTGTTTATGTCTTTCTCTTCCTCTGTCTTTCCGCAATTACGTTTTTTTCCTCTATTGCTCTCGGTAAACGTCTAATGTAGCTAAATAAGTGTCGGCCCCCAAAAATAAGTGCTTGTGCGCCCCACCGGAAACCACCTGGCCAAATTAAGCATTGATGGCACCGGGAGCCAAGGCAAAAGAAACAAGGACTGGAACAATCTGCTGCCACGCCAGCTATGGAATAGAACTAAATTAGCCCAAAGTTGGTTTAGTATTCATTGCAACATGACTTTTTTGACATTATTCCAAGCAATGTAAAACTTGCAAAATAAATCGGCAAAGCTCTAAGAAAGGCACATTTCCTAGTGAGATCGACGCCATGTCTCTGCAGAATAGTGAAGCCTCCGCTGTTTAATTACAGACCAGAAATTATTGTATTGCAAGATGCTTTCATGCCCACTCCCTTCTATTGAATTAGCCATTCCTGGCTGAATCCAGATAAAGCACCTTTACCGAAGACAAATGGCGAGCTGGTCTTCAAAGGGGGGCGCAGCATAAAATGGATAGTCATATAATTTTTATTAATGTTTATTTATTAATAATATAATGCTGTGACGCACATCTCATAACAAAACTGCCACCTATTTCCAGTGCTTTAAATGGGCCGGTACTGTCCGTTACGGAGTATCAGCACTTTCTTGTTTTGAGAGGGAGAGTACCTGCACTTCTCAATCGAAACTAAGAAGCATATTTACTAAGAAATGATAGAACGCGGCATTTGTCCTCGTTGTGCCCTGTTAAGACCAGGTTTTCCCTGGTCTTAATTTTGGCGCTGTCCCATATTTATGCCACCTTTGTAAATATGGGGCAGCGTCAAAATCGATGGGTGTTGCAGTGGAACGCCCACCGCAACACCCATTGCCCACCCTTTCACGCTAAGTATAGTGTGAAAGGGGGCCTTATTTACAAGCCAGCGTAGTAAATAAGGTGAAGCCCATATCGCCACGACAACATCCAAAAAAGTGACGTTATGGTGGCGATAGGGGCTTGTAAATATGCCCCCTAATACTTTTAATTGGAGCGTACCGGCACTTCTCAGAAACAAGCAGGTACTCTGGAACAGAGTGCCTGCACTTCTGTTTTTCCATTTCAAGTATTGCCTGTTTCCCAAGAGTAACTTCGTTATGCTCTGAGAGTAATGCCATGCTGACGTGTTACAAAACAAGCGTAACAAAAACATAGCAAACCACAACAATGACGCTGCTTGTGTTAACTGGACTGTCTGTGCTGGTTTCAGCTCCTCCAGCCTGGCTTGGCGCAACATAAATGCTATACAAATATCTGGGGATACTATGAATGAATGGATGAATGACGGATGGGATGCACCCTGAGGGCAGCACAAGGGCTAGTATACAAATCTATACTAAATACCTGGAGCCCAACGAATGGCTGTATGAATGTATGAATTAATGGGGTAATCCCTTTAGAAAGCTCTCAGGGCAGCATAAGCGCTATTATACTGGGATTACCATGAATGAATGGATGAGTAAATGGGGGCATTCCCAGAGCACATGTACATGCTAGGATGCAGCCATCGGATGTCACATTTGCTAGTATTCCAATCTATTATCTCTGCATCATATTCCGGGAATCTCTCTCAAGGAATGGATGAATTAATGTATGAGTCTACAGCCCTTTCTATGCCTGGGTGCACCATCAGGGAGCACAGGCGAAAGTATGCAAATCCACGGCAGATACTGGGACCCCCATGAATGAATTTAAATAAACTCACAAAATGACACCAGCACTATTTACATTTCGTCCGGGCCTTGTAAAAATCTCCTGTTTCATGAGGGCATTGATTTGTATGTCCTCTCTTCATATCGAACTCCCCTCCTCCCCCCCCCCGCCCCCAGATTTCAGAAACAAAATCATTATCAAGCACTCATCTGCTGGCAAATACCTGGAAGTGAAAGCTCTCCTTCCTCCCTTGCAATAAGCTAAGCAAATTCCATCTACTTGATCAGAAAATGCTATCTTTTTTTGCAGCCATTGTGTGATTTCAAATGTACATATTGACCTATTATAAATGTATTTGTCACTAGTTCACACTTCCAGACTGCGTTAATTCTTGTTTCATCTATATAATTTAGCCTTCCTTTATGGCATTTTGCATCAGCAGTACTTTGACTATTATTTTAACAATGCGTTGGACACCTGCAGGGTAAGGATGCAGATATATGAATAACTACTGCACTAATTCCATCAGAGATTATTTTTGGAACGGAATGCCCTGTAAGCACCCTTGCTTAGAGGCTACCACACAACAGGGTGGCATCACGTATCGCACATGTGCCATGTTCTGTTAGGTTGAAGCATAATCATTCAAGGCTTGTGTGTGGGAAGGATATGGGGAGCTTCACCCCCCTACCTGAGCGAAGGATGCGGAGCAGGGTTTTGGAGGGAGGAAGGAGGGTGGATAGAGGGGGTGCCACCGGCACGGTCTCAAGGAGGGGGTAATAGAAGGGGTCAAGTAAGCCCAGGCACGCAGTGGCAAGGGAGGACATGGGATACCTCTGGCTGAAAGCAGTGACAAGGGAATATCACAAGGTGACACACAAGAGACCCCTCTGCAGACCCGGAGTCTCTTGCCAGAGGAGCTGCTGCCCCCCGAGGGTCAAAGACGCTCTGCCAGACTCTACTCACCAGCCACCTCACTTTCGTGTCCTGTTGACTTTCCCGGGACTGAAATCCCAAAATAAGACCCACCCTCTCCGAAAAAAAGCAGAAAACAAGCACATGTACTATCGAAAGAAGCCCAAAGCAAACCTAGCCCCCCAAGCCCACAAAGGTGAGGAACGTGAAAGATATACGTGGGCCTTTAAAAAACTAGAAAGGAATTGTTCTGTTCGAACTCCTAGATTGGCGCGTGCCCTAAAGTGTATTAGAAAGCAGAAAACAATAATTAACACCAAAAATAGGTTTACCAATCTGTTTGCTTTATATAAGATCAGGGCATATTATCAAGAACGGCGTTAAATTATCGCCGGTTTAGCGGCAGAAAACTGCCGCTAAAGCGGCGATAATGGGCTTGATAATATGCCCTTGAGAATTCCAATAGAAGTCCATGTTCACACCAGAACATGGACTTCTATTGGAATTCTCAAGGGCATATTATCAAGCTCATTATCGCCGCTTTAGCCGCAGTTTTCTGCTGCTAAACCAGCGATAATTTTAACGCCGTTCTTGATAATATGCCCCGTAGAGTCTAGTCAGCATACATACAGAGCGACGCAACCAAGGTTGAATGCTTAAGAGAATACCCTAGCTTCTGCTTAACCAGTACTAAACACACCTTGCTAATTTTTAAAAAGTGCTTCTAGCATCAAGAGATCACCTCCAAGCTGATGCAGAGAGGAAAAAATAAACAGACGGGAAGAGGGGCCATCACACGCTGCAACAGTGTAATAGCCAACAAAAATGTTCTCTTAGTGAAATCGCTGGCGAGGGAACGAAGCACACAAAGTAGGGACATTTACAGAAATAAAAAGGAAGCCTTTAAGACAAGCACAATAAAGAACGAATGGCAATAGATGGGCGTGCTTACAGCCCATAGACTAAATACAGCATTTCTCATAGACAGCGCAAGCGCTGCCTAGGCTCGACCTAAAAACGGGACCAGACATGTTTGGATTGCCCTATCGCAAGGTACGAAATAGGCCTAAAATCATCTTGGAAAGGGTTTGAAATTTCCTTTGGGAAAAAGTCATTTATTAGGATGTGGGTAACGTTGTATTGGGTCACTGTCAGCATGCAGCCAGGGTAACCTACCGACCACAGATATTTCTCAAAAGTGCAGATCAGACACATTTATAGGGTTGTAACTTGTAAGGATCCTGACACTTTTCTTACCTTTATTTACAAATCAGAAAGGCTGTGGTTTTTGTGGGGAAAGGAAAAAGTCCTACTATTCAGTGCTCCCACACTGCTCCTGATATAAACAGTACCCCTTGCCACATGTGTGGGTGTGCCTATCACCCAGGACAAGAAAGTCCCAAAGGTAAATTAAATTCCACTAGTGGGTCTGCAGCACATATTGTGCCACCCACTTAAGTACCCCTTAATACATGTCTCTGGTCTGCCAATGCAGCTTGAATGCATTTTTAAACTGCCAACTCGATTTGGCAATATAACTCTCTTGCAAAGCCTTAAACTCACCATTTTATTGCATATACAACACCCCTAAGGTATGCCCTAGGTAGCCCATTGGGCGGGGTGCATTGTAATTAAAAAGTTGGATACCTACTGTTAAGGTTTACATGTCCTGGTAGTGAAAAACTCCTAAATTTATTTTTCACTATTTGGAGGCCTACTTGTCCCATTGGATAACATTGGGTTTACGTATTACATTTAGTACGTGCAAACTTTTGATTGGGACCAGGTGAGCATTTCATGTTTGGTATCTATGAAACTGTAATGAAAAATCCTCTTTAATGGTTAAGTCGGATTTTAAATGACAGGTTTCAAAATGCCACTTTTAGAAAGTTGAAAAACACATGTTGAGGATGCACTCCTTCCCTTAGTGTTGAAACTAAACTTGAAAAACTCTTTAGTAAGTGCGTGCGATCAGTGGCTGTGCATCGCCCCCAAATCACAGCCAATACAATAGTATTCCTTTTAAAGGGCACTTCTCAAGCGCCCTAATCTGTCGCACTGCGATGTGGGAGATACTCCCTTTGAAATATCCAACTGATCCAAGTACTCCTTTGTAAACCCACGATACCAATGCATTTGTCCAATTCATTATTTCATGAATGTCCTTTACTCAGAGAAGTGTGGCTCAATGGTTAGAGCGGCAGACCCTGATGCAGAGATCTGGCCCGGGACCAGGGTTCAATTCCCGCCTCGGCGGGTCTTGGGCTCAATTTCCTCGGACCTGATAATTCTCGCCTCGGTGCCTATTCTAATCATGGGTCCCACTCTGCAACTCTGGGCAATAGCTTGCTTAATCTCCACAACGGCCCCACCAGCGCTGGGATGCCTGGCTTCACCTTGGGGGTGCCCAGGAATGGACATTTCACAGGGAAAAGTCAGGAAGGGTTCCACAGCGGTATGCGTACAGCGCCAGGAAACCCCAGCTGGGGTAGCAGTGCGCTTTACAAGTACAAATTTCATCATTACGGAGACAGTAAGATTGCACCTGAATGCTTTATTCAACTCTTCTTACACCAGCTGCATGCCCATCCAGGCTTTTAACAACGGCGCGAAAAGGTCAATCTTATTGTGAAGTAGACACGATGTAATTTTACCCAATGCATTTCAAGCCCAAATGGCTCTTCGTCAGGGGTTTCTAAAACAAATAAAAGAAACAGCTCAGCTGACCATACAATGAAAACCCCATATGCAACAAACGAAACATAAAACTACACATTCTGATTCCCAATGAAAACATACCCCGTGACCCATCTTAATTACCCCCACCCCACTCAAAAACAATTCTTGTGTTATAACTAAATCCTCCAACTCAAACCTCTCCCTACCCAACCCTCTCACCCAATGATCCATTAGTTAAAAAACGTGCTCCTAATATAAAGAAAATCATGATAACCAAACACCTACTCACCCCATACACCCATTCATATTCCTCCCTCATACACTGAAACTCTCCCCTTCCCCACCTTCCCCAAGTCCCCTACTTTTCCCCAGTAGACAGAATACCTCGTGACCACCACAGCCAGCGGCCTGACCTCCTCATACTATTCTCGATTCTACTGAAACATTCTCTCTTTCCTCCTGATCGGCCCGTAATTTCAGCTGTGTGCACCCACGTGATCTAAAGTGAACATGCTATCTACTTAATTGACTCCCCGCCCATCACCTTTGACTCAGTTCCTAATTATCAAAACCATTTAAAAACTCAAACTCCCACAATGCATTCGCCCAAAGTAACCAAAAACCACTCTCATTCCCCTGTAATTTAAACTCGCTAGTGTCCAAACGCAAAATGTCAGAAATAATGTATCCTAAAAATACATGCAAGAACACATAAATCAATCCAATTAAAAAGTCCACTGGTGTTGAATTATACTTGCTAAACAATATGTAGTGAAAAATACTTATTACTGAAAATAATGCTAATAACAGTTCCAGATACTGAATAGATCAACTATAACTGTTCATTATAAATGTTCGATTGTAACACAGTGAACACCACTCCATTTTTTCTGTCTCCGAGGTGATGAATATTTAAATTTCTCTATCTTCAAAATTCCTCAGTTCTCGTCATCGATGGGGTGCAAAACTCGTTGAGGCGATCAATCAATCAATCAATCACAGAATTTGTAAAGCGCACTACTTACCCGTGAGGGTCTCAAGGCGCTGGGGAAAAAAAGGGGGCGGGGAATGAAGCAACTGATATGTCAGAGGATGCCCATTTAATTGCTTATGTTCGATACTGTTATGAAAAAAGGTGGGAGAAGGATCTGCCGCCGATGGTGGTTCTTCGAATGCGAGGGACGGTGGCGAGGGAGAGGTCGGTGGAGCGGAGTTGGCGGTTGGGGACGTAGAAGAGGAGTCGTCTGTTGAGGTAGGCTGGGCCAGTCTTGTGGAGTGCCTTGTGTGCGTGGATGAGGAGTTTGAAGGAGATTCTCCTGTCGGGCGATGAAATGCAAAAGCAGAAAAACACATGTTGAGGATGCACTCCTTCCCTTAGTGTTGAAACTAAACTTGAAAAACTCTTTAGTAAGTGCGTGCGATCAGTGGCTGTGCATCGCCCCCAAATCACAGCCAATACAACAGTATTCCTTTTTAAAGGGCACTTCTCTCGCGCTCCTAATCTGTCGCACTGCGATGTGGGAGATACTCCCTTTGAAATATCCAACTGATCCAAGTACTCCTTTGTAAACCCACGATACCAATGCATTAGGGAGAGGTTTGAGTTGGAGGATTTAGTTATAGCACAAGAATTGTTTTTTGAGTGGGGTGGGGGTAATTAAGATGGGTCACGGGGGTATGTTTTCATTGGGAATCAGAATGTAGTTTTATGTTTCGTTTGTTGCATATGGGGTTTTCATTGTATGGTCAGCTGAGCTGTTTCTTTTATTTGTTTCAGAAACCCCTGACGAAGAGCCATTTGGGCTTGAAATGCATTGGGTAAAATTACATCGTGTCTACTTCACAATAAGATTGACCTTTTCGCGCCGTTGTTAAAAGCCTGGATGGGCATACAGCTGGTGTAAGAAGAGTTGAATAAAGCATTCAGGTGCAATCTTACTGTCTCCGTAATGATGATATGAGTAAAGGACATTCATGAAATAATGAATTGGACAAATGCATTGGTATCGTGGGTTTACAAAGGAGTACTTGGATCAGTTGGATATTTCAAAGGGAGTATCTCCCACATCGCAGTGCGACAGATTAGGAGCGCGAGAGAAGTGCCCTTTAAAAAGGAATACTTTTAGAAAGTTGGCATTTTCCTGTCCTTAGGCATTTGGTGCCTGCAGCCTTCCCTGGGTCACATGAATGGGTGTAACTGACAATAAGACTTCGTGAATTCCTCCCAGAGAGTCACACAATAGAGCAGAGGTCTTCAAACTTTAGTAGGTTGAACCCCCGCCCCCCCAGCTGAATTTATTTTAGATGTCGGGCCCTCCCACCTCCTGACAGAAATTTGTGGAATCTGGTAAGCTACATAATCGACCGCCACCCGCGTATCCCGGGTCATATCCGGCAAATAATGTTCAACACAGTAAGAGCGTTTAGTAAACTGCAGGTTTGTGAGTGGGTGTGTTTAAATGACAAAGGCTTATTACACAGTTCAAATCAAAAATTTCCAAGATAAAATGTGCGCAAATTGTTTTTACTAGGAGGCTTTGTTTTACACATATAACACATAATTTGACATAGATTGATAATAACACCACCAACATTAATGTGACGGGTGTGCCTGTTTTTTGCCACAGAGATGGTCAATCTGTGGAGGGATTTTTGCTACTGCCATCCTCAGGTTGTGCTCCACATCCAGTCTTGAACGGTACTTAGTCTTTAATACCGCAAGTGCTGAGAACCCAATCTCACATAAATAGGACGAGCTGAAAGGCAAGAGAGTTTTGATAGCAGTTTCTCTTAAAGCTGAATGCTCTGCAAACATTTTCAGCCAAAACTCTCCCAATGAGACTTTGCTGAATTGCATCTGCAGGGTGCGGTCACTTTGGAGATCAATCAGCTCTTCCTGAATGAGAATCGGGAGATGGCTCCCCACCAGAAAGACCCAGTCATTGAAGTGATCGTTGTCCTCAGGAAAATACTTTTGTAAACTGTCCCTGAGAAACGTCAGGTGATTTTTTATTATCTCAGCAACACTTGGGAGTTCATATTTTAGTCTCCTCAAGAGCATCTACTAAACATGGAAATGGCTCAAACAGGCCATCTCCAACTATTCTTCTCCATAATTCAAGCTTCTTCTTGAATGTATTTATTCTTTTATTCATGGTAGAAGAAGTGATTTCAGCTCCTTGCAGAGACAGATTCAGGGAATTTAATTTCTCAAAAATGTCAGCAAGGTATGCTAAAAGCACAAGCCAGCGGGGATTGCATAGTTGTTCTGCTTTGCAGGGATCCAAACACAGAAGAAACTGCCGTACTTCATTCCTTAATTCAAAGATGCGAGTCAGCACTTACCCCCGGGATAACCACCACACTTCTGTATGAAACAGCAAGCCATCATGCTCAGCTCCCATTTCTGCACAGGATGGGTCTTTATAAAATTTACAATTTTTATAGCAGAATTCAGCACATCCTCAAGTTCACTGTCCATTTTCGAACAGCAAGGGCTTCCCGGTGTATCACACAGTGGGTCCACAGAATATGTGGAGCCACTTTCAACACGTTAGCTTTTAGGCCAGCCCTAGCACCACACATTGAAGGAGCGCCATCTGTGCAGATTCCAACACAGTTTTCCCATTTTAAACCATGGATACTCAGGAAGTCATTGATAATGGCAAACAAATCGGATCCTGTTGCTCGCCCCTTGATTGGCTTGCAAAATAAAAATCTTCCAATAATAGCGTTTCATAACAGTATCGAACATAAGCAATTAAATGGGCATCCTCTGACATATCAGTTGCTTCATCCAACTGCAAAGCAAGCAAACTTGATTTCAACCGGGCTATGAGCTGTCCCTGGATATCTTTTGACATGTCAGAGATGCAGCGGCAAACTGTTGTGACTGAGATGGGTATACTTTTGAACTTCTCTGCTGCTTTTTCACCAAGCATTGTCCTAGCCACGTCAAGCAATGCTGGGAGAATCATTTTTTCTCCATCTACAAAGGGCCTTTTGTTTTTGGCAATGCGATATGCTACTTGGTATGATGCTTTTAATGCATTTGCTGGAGTATTTGCCACATGTTTCACCGCTTCTTTCTGCTGAGTTATCTCTTGCAATTTCCTGGCAAAAAAATCTCTGCTTTTTCCTGCTACAGACCCATGTTTCATTTCAAAGTGACGCCTTAGTTTGGTTGGCTTCAAGCTGTCGTTAGCGAAGATAGTGCCACAAACCACACACTGTGGTCTACTTTCTCCACTAACAACAATGCAGGTGAAACCAAAGTCCAATTAGGAGGCATCATATTTCCATGTTTTTGCAACTTTTCTCTCTCTATCTGTTTCTGTTTCAGCCTTTCGCTTGAGCACTCTACCATCTTTTGGGAGCAGAAAACGATCCATGTCAAATGTTTGCTTAACCTAAGATACAAAATTCGAAGCTGCGTGTTAATGAATAGTACATGGCTGCAATTTTACAGCTGCATGAGGTACAGCAGGTTTTTAACTTTGTAGTTTCAAAAAAATCTTTAAAAAATATCTTCTTATGTTTTAAATAAAATTTATTTGGATAAAAGAATAATTTTGTGGTAAGTGGATAAAAAGTAATTCCAGCTCATCCAGGCCTTAAGTAAGTGCTCCCAAAATTGCTGCAGGATGTATATGCTGCATACCACTGATGAGGCTCTGCAAGTTACTTGTTCAAAGGTTAGTGAGGGCAAACTTCAGCACTGCTCCATCACTCATCACTCAAAAACAAATGCGTACCTTCTTATTCACTTCCTCAGATGTTCCTGCTGCTTGAATAGGAGTCCTCGGCCTAGCGATCAAGTAGCTTTTTCCCTTGCAATGAAGAGAAAATGTTTAAGAAATATTACTTGCATTATTCTCAGCATGTTTCGCATGAGACATCGTGAAAACTCCCCTGAGATCAGAATCATAGTGATGGGCAAGGGAGTGAATGACATGCCTAGAAGTTACCTGCTGCCTTATCTTAAGGGCAAATAAAATACGCCATGATCCGCACGTTATTAGTTTGAAGTCCTGATGGCTGGTAAGATAGCCATGATCTCCAAGTTAAAAATTAGATTTCTGGCAAGGCCACGTTAGCTTTCCACTCTTTCAAGTTTGTTAAATTGAACTTGCATGTACTTCCTTGCAGCTCCTTCACTTCAATATCCCAGCCATACATAACACACCCACTCTCCTGTAAGCACAGAGTTTCTTTTACTTGTGCCATGTTAATATTTCAACACCTGTGCAGTTCCTTCTTGCACTTTTGCACAGCATCACACCTGGCACATGTGACTAATGTAATGTGCACTCTTTTTGGACTGTTTAAGTATGGCCGCATAATTTTCACAGAAGCCCTGGCCTTTGCTCGTAGGCCTTTGCGATATTACAGACGGACGGCCAGGGCAAAAAGCACTGGAAAAAAACCGAATTCTACTGCATCAAAAAGGGTTCATACAACGTGTTCTGCTGAATGGCATCTGGAAAGGAACAAGGAGGGCTCCTGGGATACTCTGTACAGCCACAGTGTACCTTTTTAAAAAATTTGCATTCAAAATATAAATCTTTCCTATGCCAATGCTAAGACTCCATTGGTTAAGACACCACCTTGATATATTGGGAAAAATTAGTGCCAATAATTACTTTAATAATATTATTTTTTCACAGTTTTACATTGTGCAAGCTCAGCTCCTGGGCACTGGAGCACTTTAAATGAGCACCAGTTACATTACACAGGGTCAGATTTATTACATTATGCATGGATAAATTAAATTATTTCGTCCAAGATCACAGGGTGTTGCGCCAAGGCCAGGATTCAAACCTGACTCCCCAGTTACAAAATCAGCAGCTCTGGCTATAAAACCACATCTTCTCCGCTTCCATTTTACAGACATCCAACGTCCTACACACCCAGGTAGCTATGAAGAGTTAGCATTCTTATGTACACAAAGCCTAAAAATGCCTGAAATTTGAATTCTAAGTATGCTTTTTCAGCCCAAATCAATCTTCAAAGTGGAATCATGCTAAATGCAATAATGTGTGTATGACGCTTTGAATCTCTGTAACTTCTGTAGCGTTTTCAAGGCGGCTGATGATAGCTGTGTGTGTGCGCACATGCGCACTAGTATGTGTTTATGAGTGGCATAATGATGGGGCTCTTCAATGATTCCGTCACTATCACCAACAGTGCCTCTCATCTCTCCACAGCCCCTCTCTCACATGCATTTCATTTGTTTTATAGCCTTTTTCATACCAGTACAAGATGTCGGAGCACTTTACATCAAACACACATACAGAGACAATGAATAATACATGTGTAAATCAGTGTATAGAACATTTTACATAAGGCAAAGGGCACTACAATATGTAGGATGCACATGTCACCTATACTGGTAGGCATTTTCTAAGAGTGCTTGGTCTGAAGAAGCACAAACTCAGGATTCAGAACATAACACTGTGGTTAGGGTTAACTTTAATGATAAAAATGTATTCCTACCCTAGCAAACCTTTTTTAGGAACATCAGGATAATGAAAAGTAGTAACCCACTGAGATCTGCACATAAAATACTATTCTTTGATATGCATGGTACACATTCTTTGCAGCAGGAATATTAACCCTCTGTGCTACCTTAGATGATTAAAAACTCCCATCTCGCTCCAGCAGGTACATTAGTCACCAGACACTGGTGAACCACACCTGAATATAAGTGATGCCGCTTTTATTGTTGCCTAAAAACTGCTGGATATACAAGGAACTTTTCAGTGTCAGTCCCCAGTAACAGAACCGCCCCTCCCACCTTTCCAGACTCCCAGGGAAACGCCTGATGCCGTCCGGCCAGTCCGGCCTTGCTACCACCCTACAATGGTGCCCCTCAACATCACATAGACCCTCTCTCATGTGTATTTGATTTCTTTTATAGTGCTACTCATCCGAAGTATGTACGGCAGGGTGTCAGAGTGTGTTACATCACACATATTATATAAAGACAATGACTCATAAATGTGAAAGTCAATGTACTTAAGATAATGGGGGCTACAAGGTGTAATCATTCTTTCATCTGTCATTCAGTCTTTCACCATTCATTCATTTCACCATGCCTTTCCATCTGTGCCGATCCGTATCTACACATATTCAATCATTTGCAAACCTATCCATCATGTATCCTTCAATCCATTATTTCACTCATCCATCCCTCCATCCACCCTTTCATTCATTCATCCGTTCACCCTTTCACTTATCAATTTATCAATCCATCCATCATTTCACTCACTCATCCATTCAACCATTCACTCGCCCATCATCCACCCTTTCACTCATCCATCCTTTCACTCGTCCATCCACCCTTTTACCCATCCATCTACCCTTCCACCCATACATCCATCTATTTACCTTTTCTCTCATCCATCATTCCACTCACTCATTCATCCATCCTGTCTCTCATTATCCATCCATTCACCCTTTCATTCATCTATTCACCCTTTCACTAATCCATTCAGCCATCCACCCATCCCTTCACTTACTCACTCACCCACCTTTAAACATTAATTATGAGCTGAGCTTTCGTCTGCAGAGTTGCAGACAGAAGAGGCCCATCAAGAACTCCATCCTCACTGTAGTTCTTAAAGCAAGGGGTGGGTGGGGGAGGATTCACTATGCCCCTGCACATAGGCAATCTGAAAACTTGGAAGTCACGAGTCTTGCGTGATGCACAGTGCCAGGACGCGAGGTGACTGTGAATGGTGTTGTTTCCAGGGCTTTAACTGGGATAAAAAAACTGGGTCTCTCCAAAGGGGGTGTCTGATGTAGTTAAGGGCGTGGCTTAAAACATCTAAGCTAAAAATCTATGCTTATTATAATGTGCCGCCCGACTGGTATTTTGCTGCTTCTATCATTGCATCCAGATATATAATACAACAAGTAATGTTACACCTACAACAAACCAGAATTATTGGCTTTGTCAATGGTTGTTAGTTGCATAAAATAAAACAGCAGCAACCATGGCTTCGTTGAATATAATATTGAAAATGTGTCAGTTCTAAAATGTGAGACTGTGAAAGAACTATAACCCCTTCTTTTTAACTTGTTTCACCACCTTCTTTTCATGAACTGGATTCTCACGTAGCAGCATGGGCGTTTTTGCACATTTCTTCCATCTGACAGAATGCCCTGCCCTGAAGCGAGGCAGGAGGAGGCCACCACATGCTTTATCAGCCCAGACTGGCCCATAGTCATTCTGTATGTGACAATCAGCCGGCATACAGAATGACAATGGGCGGGGCGGGCGGCTCTTGTGCTCAGAGGATGAGTGCGTGGCAGCCCCATCAAGGAGTTGAGGCTTCTTGCAGGGGATCAGTGCTGTTCCCCAATGCCCAAAATTACGGACTATAGGCGTCTGTAAAAAGGATTATCATGGACAACAATAGTGAGATCCAAATGACGGATGGTCCATGAAATTTACGGACGGTTGGTCACCCTACTTTGAGCTTTGCCATACCCTCTTTGGCCAGGCTACTAACGGTGCACAGGCACAATGGTCGAAATTTAAATGTGCTTACATCTAATATTCAGAGATAGTGATGTGTGTTTTCACTGTTGTAACACAGCAGTAGCCCACTAATTTTACAGCGAATAATATCTGTGACATCCTCCAATTCCTCATATGTGAGGACTCGTTTGGATCTAAAAGAAACCTTTTTATGGTTTTGCATGAAACAAACACATTTCTCTGCAAATAGTAATAGACTCTCACACATCAATCACATTAAAAAGAAATGAAAGAAAAACGGTATTTACAAGAATCTGTTTAGGAATTACTCCAGGCCATCAGGGCAAAAAACAGAGCTGTCTCTATCAGGGGGGCCTCCTGAAAAGCTGCACTTTTGTAATTTATGAAGAAAGCTTGGATGGGGCACAACATGCCCATACTTGTGTTATTTAATGTCAAACTTTGCCTCTTTTGTGAACAGCTAACCGTCCCAGGACGGGTTAATGCCTAGAGCTGAAATGCTTCTGCTGCAGTGGGAGGCAGCGAGTCTCCTCTGCTATGAAACCGAAAGGAACTAACAGACAGTCATTTCAGCTGCAGTGGGAGGCAGGGACTCTCCTCTACTATGAAAATGAACGGGAAGGAACAGACAGTCCACTGTGCTGCACCCTAGAACCGGCCTTGCTTGACTATCTGGATCATAACATTAGGCGACCCATTAACCCCTTCGATGCGCGTGACGAGCTCAGCTCGTCATGCTGCGCGGCAGCGCTGTGCGCATGACGAGCTGAGCTCGTCGCGACCACACCCGCGATCGGAATGTCCAGCACACGAGCGGAATTCCGATCGCGGTCAAGGGGTTAATATGTGGTTTTATCCCACTCAATAGCACTGATACTATTGACCCTGGAAGGATGAAAGGTTCAAACCAGTCAAGTGCAGGGCACACCCAGATGTATGCAGTGAGCGGTCAACCCACTGAGCTATGAATCCGTGCATCTTGAGGCAGAGGCAGCTTTGAGAAAGATTAGCTGAGGTTTTTTTTATTCCTTCATGCTCCTTCTTGATAGGGTGGGAATCCTGTCTGTGCACCAGTCACAATGCAGGAATCGGTGTGGCTAGTAGAAGGGCCAGTAGCTGTTCCTTTCCCATCCATATTACTGCCCCATCCCCCAGCCGAACCATACCTCGTTCTCCGGACTGGAACAGTTGAGTTCAAACGCTGCAAGGTAATCATTTTGTTTTCTGGCAGTAATTATGAGCTGAGCTCAAAAGGAACGAACAGACAGTCATTTCAGCTGCAGTGGGAGGCAGGGAGTCTCCTCTGCTATGAAACCGAAAGCAAACGAACAGACAGTTCACAGTGGACTGTCTGTTCGTTTGCTTTCATAGTAGAGGAGACTCCTTGCCTCCCACTGCAGTGGAAGCATTTCAGCTCTAGGCATTAACCCCTCCTGAGACAGTTAGAAATTAAAATAGCGTGGGCATGTAGTGCCCCATCCATTTCCCCTCCCTCCCCCCTCCAGCCCTCTGTGACCGCCGAACCCCCTGAATGGCCCAACAGTATATTAGGGCAAAATTCTATTACAAAAGCCCTTTCCACTTACCTGTTGGTGATCTTCCAAGGTGTCAAGAGACCAGCAAAATCCTTCACGGCGCGGTGGTACAATGCAGGAAAGCCTCGACAGCAAACAAAGAAGAAACAAGGAAGAAAAGGCAAGGCAGCAAGCACGAAGCAAACAGCAGGAATGAAGAAAGAAGAAGTATTATGCAGGAGCTTTATGCATGCACATTTTGCGGCACTTCCTGCCATCTATGCTGTTGCCCCCTCATTGGTGCAACATCAGTGGTGATGTTCCCATGT
Source organism: Calotriton arnoldi (assembly GCA_963921515.1). NCBI lineage: Eukaryota > Metazoa > Chordata > Amphibia > Caudata > Salamandridae > Calotriton > Calotriton arnoldi. Next base: position 73,107 of record CAWUFW010011669.1, on the reverse strand, counting down.
GCTGATTGGCTGATTTTCCGGAGTTCTCCAATCCAAAATCCCCATTTGAAATGGGTGAAGATATACCGGAAGCAAAAGACTTGCGACATGGGACAGTGGAAAACAATGGTAAGGTTTTAGGGTGGAGTGCACGCCCCCCCCCTGAGATGGTGTCGCGCCCCCCTGGGGGGCACGCCAAACAGATTGAAGAACTCTGCAATAGAGGGATAAGGTGTGCCTGAATGGGCCATCCGCTGGCAGGAGGGGGTTGGAGCTGGGCACAGCCCAACTTGCAACTGAATAGGCTGTGCTCTGTGCCTTCACCCAAAGGGCTTGTTACCTCCACATTCTTACTGCCAACCTGGAGCCAGGGCAGGGGAGTCAGGATATTCCAAGCAGTTCAAAGAGAAACCTTTAGAAAACATCTAACTTCTGAGGAGGCACCAGACATAAAAGTAGGACCATCAGACCCACTCTTCAGGTCACTCCTGGACCTGCGGAAGGACTCTCAGAGGACTGCCTGCTGATGTGAGCTGCTGTGTACTCTGCAAGACTTTTTTGCTGCCTGGAGCCTGCGTTGAACCCTCACAGGCCAGTCCTGCTGATTGAGACCTGCATCTTCACCTGAACCCAGGACTACCAGAGTGACTCCAAGGGCCAGTTTGCTGACTTTCTTTTCAGAGCCACAGGGACATGAAAGGCTCTCACCGCACCTGGACCTAGCCCAAGTGAGTCCTGAACCCCCAAGTGGTGTCCCACCAGTCCTGGACACTAGGTTGTAGCACAAAAGTTCCCTGATATCCAAAATCCAAAACTTGGGACTTGGAACATTTTTGGCCAAAAACTGCTCTGAGAACCGAGAGAAGACTGGAACCAACCTGCTTGCTGATCCGCCCAAGGTGCATCGCCGGTCGGCCTGACTTTGCAGTTGCTCCCGCTACGTTCTTCTGCGCAGCAGCAAATCCTGTTCAGTGGTCCTTCGCTAAGGGATATCCGACCTCCTGGAACTGTCTTTGATTTCAGCCTCCAGCCTCATCCCACTGGAGATTTTAGACTTCCAAAAAGTGACTACATCAGTACGTAGAAATCTTCACCGCTGCTTCGTCCAGAAGCTCCCCAACTACAACGCTGTCTCCTCAAACACCACCTGCAGCCTTGTCCTGCTAAAGTTTACCTTCTCAAAAAAATTTCTTGAAAATTCTTCTAAGTCTGAAGGTAAGTGCTAAACAAGCCACTTCTTGTATCCAAACCACGCTCCATCACGGTCAGCCATATTTTTCGACTTTCCCCAGGTCTTGCGCCACTAGATGTCCCTGTTGGCGTTTTGATCTTTAGCTAGTTTTTACAAACAAATTTCAAAAGTCATAACTCTGGTTCTACGGATTGGATGTTTGTCATTTTGGAGTCAAATAATTTAGACAAATGTACTCTATTTTTCTAAATAGATGTGGGATATTTCTTGTGTTGTGTTTTCACTTTATTACTGTTTTTGACGCATAAATACTTCACACGTTGCCTTTAAGTTGAGACTGACTGCTTTAGGGCCAAGCTACCCAGGGTTAAGCACAGGTTAATTTAGAGACTTTTTATGGCTCATCCTGCTAGGGACTGTGGCTGTTGTTTGACCAGATTCCTTGCAACTTTGAAACCAGTTGGAAATTAGCAATACTTTTTTTGTTAAAACAAGTAACATGTGGTATGAAAATCTAAATTTTAAGGTGAAAACCAACACACACACAAAAGTTTGCGGACCACGGATTGCAATCATAGTATTTTCAATACACCATCTCTGGTGGTTCTCGGCACACAGCAGCAAGCACACCTTTAGACTAAGAAGTGTAAAAAAGAGAAAACCTGACAGCAGGCCTTTTCCATCTATGCATCTGGGATCTGGAACTACATCCCCGTATCCATCAGAACTACCCCAGCACTGCCTCAATTCAGGAAACAGGTGCAGGCACCTGTCTTTAAAGAATGAATGAATGAATGAATGAATGAATAAGCGAATGAATGAATCGGAGATTTATAAAGCGCACAGCTTCTCCGAGGAGTGTCCTGCCGCTAACATCATATCACAATGTATTAACCATCCACAACTCAGCTTCCTCGCCTATAAACCCTATTATACCTTGAGCTTATGCCTGTCTTTGACCGCGTACAGCGCTTCACTGCTTTTGTCTAAGTTTGCGCTATAGAAATACCATATACATCCATACATACATTTGCAAGACGTTTATGTTCGCAAGAGGAAGACTTTGAAACTTTCCTTGCCTCTTTCTTTAAGCAATGGGGCGCATCCGTGCCTTGTGCTTCTCAGTTTGGGGCTAGTGCTGTCGGTGGGCATGCTGTCTCTCTGGTGCATCTCCTTGTAAGTGACCTTCTCTAGGCACGTCCCAGTATTAAGGAGAGTAGAGTGACATCTCATAGCAGCAAGCCCTTTGTTGACATAAAAGTGTGTGACAGACCGTTGCATCCTGCATCCAGATCTGGCTTTCTCTGCAGTGCTGCCTGATGAGTATAAGTACATGGATGCCTCTGATTATGTATATTTGTATTTCTTTTTATGAAAGAAGCATTTGTGGCAGAGTTGCTGTACCTAGTACAGATGGTACATTAGATTATAGGTGGTAGGATGGTTTCATATTCGCTGGCAAATTATTGCTAAAGGTTTGTACAATAAATGACAGAGCAGTACATGTCATTTTTACCAATTTTATTCAGGAAATATATATCTGCCTAAGTGTGAGTCCAGGATGCAGGGTGGGGGAGGGAAGCATTTCATCATCAGTGTGTTAAGTTTCTTGCACTGATGTTCAGGAATGGTGAGGTGGGGGGGAGTTTAGAATCGGCTTCTATGTGAAAAGAGACCCATATGTTCAGAATTTGCAGGTCTTCCAATGAAGGAATGCCTGGCAGTTCAAGGGGCATACGTGTAGGTGAGGCACTGGGTGCCAAGGAGACCGAAACCTGCTTCTGGTCGGCAGAGTGCAGCTCTATGGTTCAGGCACAGTGGGAGAGGTTCACAGAGATAGAATGAGGAACAACAAACTGTCTTCAAGACAAACACGAGGAGTCTGAAGGGCAATCTGTGTTTAGGAGATATCCGTGTCCTTGGTGGTGGTGGGCTGAAGTGGGTGGAGCAGTTCAAAAGCTGATAATTTGTTTTCAATAGTTACTGAGTTAAACCTTTAAAGTAATCACACTTGGCTTTACCAGAGCATTATATCGGGCATGCAGCTATACCAGGGCTGGTGGCTCAGTGAATTAATGCATCTACTTGAAGAATCTGTGTTTACCCACATGGTCACAGGTTTGAATCCTGACAGACCCACTCAGATTTTATCCTCCCGATGTTGGTAAAATGAGTCCTAGGGCGCTGTGTACAAATGGACATCTGTAACTCAGCGCCAAGATGCAATGTTGGTGAAAGTGTGCATTACAAATAGAAATCTAATACTCTTTGGAAGATGAGGGTTGCTTGAGCTCAAACGTTTAGTAAATGAATCCTGGTGGCAGTGTGAAACCTCTGGTGTCAATTTGAACAATGGAATTTTTGGTGGAGTGAAAGAGTGTAACTACAAGAGAAGGGAATTATATTGATGTGAGAGTGTGATGTGAAGTAGATTATTTGTAGTTTCAGAGGAATTAAGCATGAGGGAGCAAAGGGCCATCCAGGCTTCATAGCAATGAGGCAGTCAGCGATTCCAGAAGGAGAAGATCTAAGTGTCAGCTGCAAGGAGGTGATCGGAGAAGGCGACTGAAGTAACATCACAGGGGAAGGTGGTGTAGAGGGAGAGGGGCAGAGCCCCAGACAGACGTGAACACTGTTGGATAGGACAGCAACGAATATGAATCTTCTTCAGACTTGACATAGTTGATGGTATACCTTAGTTGGTTGCACCATCTATTACAAGTTTCCCTTTACCACTGCCAAACCCTGAAGCCTAAATTCCCCCCTACATCCCTTTACCACTACCCACCTCTAAACCCTACATTCACCCTTGCCTCCCTTTATCTCTGCCCACCCCTGAACCCTAGACTCACCCTTACCTCCCTTTACCTCTAGCTAAACACAAATCCCCAAATCCCCCTTAGCTTCCTATTTTTCTACCAATCATGTAACCCTAAATTCACCCCTACCTCCCTTTACCACTACCCACCTCGAACGCTAAATTCACCCTTACCTATTTTTTCTCAACCCATTCTGAACTCTAAATTCAGGCGTAACTCCCTTTTCCTCTAACAACCCCAATCCATAAAATCACCCTTACTCCCTTTACCTCCTCTCACCCCTGAACTCTCAAGTCACCCTCACCTCCCCTCCCTCTTTGTTGCTTGCCCTTTCCTGTCCTACCAGTAAAAACCCAAAAGTCACGCCATTGGGTGCCAAGATACAAACGCACTGCGCTCCCTGCTCTGCATGGCCTTTTTGGTGCTGTCTTAATTCGGGGCCAAAACAGTGAACTTGAGCTCAGACGTAAGATAATCGAACTTTTCTTTGCGAAGGAAGCATTAATCCCATACTAAGGAAATGGATCACAGCCCCTCGCGGTCAGCACTAGCCGCATCACAGCGATTTATTTTCCTAACTTTTAGCCATGCTCCAGAGCAGCCACGCTGCGGTACAATATAGCTAAAAACATTGACAAAGCCAATAGCGCTCGTCTGACAGACCCAAGGGTCCAGCAGCTGAAGAGAGCTGTCAATGGTAAGCAGGGGAGAGAGGTGCATTGCTCAAATTACATGGAAGCGACTGTCAGAGCCATAATTGTTATAGAACCACGGCTCCTTAGCTGCAATGCGTGAAGGAACCACTTTATGCTCATCACCAAAAGTAAACGATGAACATAAAAGCATCCACAAAATGCTGTGGGCTTATACAAGAAGTGATGGCCGGTCCTCAAGCCAATACTAGAAGGGGGCTCACCCTAACAAGCTAATGGCTATAGAGGGTTGACACAAAACCCCTATCTGTGTGTTATGTGTGTGTTGTGCTAACATGAAGTCTCATCAGGCAGTTACATTTGTCTGTAGCCAGATCTTAAAACACTATCAACAAATTAAGAAAATAGAAATATTTTGGTTTATTTACTTCTAGGTGACGTGCATGTGTTCTCAAAATGGAAAACAAATAATGAGCAGAACTCTCTGTCCAGTGCATGCTCTTAGTTAAAGAGGTAGTGAAGAGAGTTCATTTTTCTGTGATCAAGACTTTAGAAGTCTGTACTCATATGGCGGTCACTGGTGTTAACATGAATGATTCCCATTCAAGCACCCGCGTTTGCATGCCAGCAACACACCCTCGGTGAGGTGGTGCAGCAGTCTAGGCTAGACTGTCTCTTCTGGGGCTTGCATCAAATGATTGAACCACTCACCACACTTCAGTGGCATCCCATCAGAACTGAGCGGGTGCGCGAAACTTCTCGGACATCTTGCACAGTGTCCCCTGTTGTTGCTTGACCCATCCATTCCCCAACCACTCCCTCTTTGTTGCTTGTCCCCTCCTGCCCGACAGAAAAAAAGCACCCAAAAGTCACGCCAGCGGGTGTCAAGATGCAACAGAGATGCAAACGGCACTGCACTCCCTGCTCTGCATGCCTTTTTGGTTTCTTAATGGGGGCCAAAACAGCGAAGTTCAGCACTGACATAAGATAATTAAACATGAATTAATCATGTCAGCACCCTATTTAAAATGCACATTTATCTGTTTTAGTAACATGTTATTACATAATTGTGCATTTAAAAGGCTCTTAATTTCAGCAATGTCAGTTATTGTGATCGTATGATGTCACTTCGTATGATGTCGTTGGGTAAAAGGGTGGTTATGTGATGCCACTTTCGCCACCCTTGGCATTTTGGTGAATTAACAACCATGAGATCAGATATGTTATTTTAGTGACTTCACAGATTTATGATGATTGTGATTAGTAATGCAAATAAAACACATTGTTTACTTACTGATGATGGGTGGCGTACATTCTCCTATGATGTACCTGAGGCCTCACCTCTGACATTAAGGGTCACAACCTTGGAGGTAAAGCTCATGGGAGTTGCCTTAGATAGTCAGATTTATGATTGGTCAAAGTGTCAAAAAGCTGACTAGGCTTGACCACCAGGCCTGCTCACAGGCTCAAGCCCTCAGGTCTTTTTGCCATGTGACCCTTTCATGTGCAGCTGCATGCATGCATATTCAACATCTAAACATTGTTATAGCATCAAAATGAAAATTCTTCTGCTACACTTTTCACTTCACCAGCTTCACTGCTCAAATGGAGGCATACATAGAAAAAGAAATGAAACTGAAGAGACCAAGAATAATGGAGAAGAAGAATTAATTGAAAGCATGATAAGAGCAAGCACCGGCAGAAAAATAAGAAAGAAGAGGAAAATAAACTGCAGAAAAAGAACCTCATTAGAACTGGGGGACAGGAATGTATAGAAAAGGAAAAAAATACCATGATGATAAGGAAAATGGTAAACCACATAATTCAGAGAGAAGAAAGAAAATGAAGAATTCACAAGGGGACAAACACAACGAACAGATCTGGTTGCATGACGGAATCCTGCATGCTTTTACAAAGCAGTCACTACCCCAACGTTACCACACGTTACTTTACCACATCAGTCGTTACAACAACTTGCTTTAGGGGGTGCTGGACTTTGGAATAGTATAAATTACTATTCCAACTCCAATCCATGCAACAGTAGGGAAGGTGTTGGATTTAAAAATCCAACACCAGTCCAACAATGTGTCACCTGCAGCAAGTCGTTGTAACAACTTGCGTGGTAAAGTAATGCGTGGTGACAACGTAGTCGGGGTAGTGACTTTGTCGTTGTTTTGTCTGCGGAGTAAAGCATGTTTCCCAACAGAACAAGACAAGTTATGTTATGTTATAGGCGACTTCTAAAGCGCACATTCACTAAAAGGTTTCATGGTGCTGGGATCACAATCGGCAGGGCAGATATATGGCTTAGTCATAGGCTTGTCTGAAGAGTCATGTTTTTTGCAGCGTTCTAATTTGCTTATTGGAGGCTGCTGCTCTTATGTTGGCCGGAAAATAGTTCCAAGTGCTGGGAGCCAGCACAGTGAACCTAGTTCCCCCTAGCTTCTTCCTGTAGAATTTGGGAAACTCTAGGTAACTGAGATGAGCTGAATCATGATGCATGATTCTGGACCAGCTGCAGTCTTTGGCTCAGACCCTTTGGGAGGCCTAGGTACAGGGCGTTAGCATAGTCGATGTGGGACATCACTAGTGCAAGTACAATCAGGATGATGGCTTCAATTGACAAAACATTTCTTATTTTTTTTTATTTTACAGAGCTGAAAGAAACAGGAAGAAGTCACTGCTGCAATCTGAAGTTTCATTCCTATCTTCATCGACAAGTATGCCGTGCCTCTTGACCACCTTTTTAGGAGGGGGAGGGGGAGCCTAACTTGTGGGGCCCAATGGAAGGACTCCAGCAGTGCAGTTTGTTTTTCACAATCATCACCTCGGTTTTATCCGAGTTCAGCTTTAGTTGGTGACTGTCCATCCAGTCCTGAATGAAGACCATGGTGCTCTGGAAGAATGCTGTCGACTCAGGAGTATCCATGAGGTTGAGTACCAGCTGCAAATCATCAGCATAGCTGTATATTTTTACTTTCCACCTTTGTAGGGCGATTACCAGTGGGCAAATGTAGAGATTAAAATGGATGGGGGATAAAGTTGATCCCTGAGGCACTCCACAACTGATCTTAACCTTGGAGGAGCAGAAGGGGAGAGGCAAACCGATTGTGAGCGGTCTAATAGAAAAGACTTTGGGCCTTATTACTACTACAGCAGTCCATTAGACCGCCGTAGTCGTGGTAGCGGTCTGTGGACCGCCAGACTGGCGGTCCAACCGCCATATTTCGACTTTGGCGGTCAGATCCCCACAGAACCACTGATACCACTAGGGATCCACTATCCCTGGTGCTCTTACAGCGGTGTGAGGCTGGTAATATGCTACCAATGTCACTGCAGCACCGCCAAGCATATTACTAGTTTCCTCACCGCCACAGTTTTCATGGTGTTACAGCAAACAAATGATGGACGGAATGCTGATAATGCAAACATTCTCCCCCAGTCAAAAGATCTGGGTTAAATCCATCGTTCTTTTTCCCACTACGCCACCCCAGTTTGGACCCAGCCATATGCAAATCAGTCTTGACCCTGTGCCCCATGGGAACAGTCCAGACCGAACTGCCAGGCCAGGTCCTCCCTGGACCGGAAACAAGCATCCTGGGACCGGTTTCAGGGTATGTCACCCTTCTTCAGCCAGGCTAGCTTGAATCCAGTGGCGCAGTGAGCAAGGGACCCACGTCTGGGCATACCCATCCCACTTAGGGCGAAAAGTGTTACAGCAAACAAATGATGGACGGAATGCTGACAATGCAAACATTCTCCCCCAGTCAAAAGATCTGGGTTAAATCCATCGTTCTTTTTCCCACTACGCCACCCCAGTTTGGACCCAGCCATATGCAAATCAGTCTTGACCCTGTGCCCCATGGGAACAGTCCAGACCGAACTGCCAGGCCAGGTCCTCCCTGGACCGGAAACAAGCATCCTGGGACCGGTTTCAGGGTATGTCACCCTTCTTCAGCCAGGCTAGCTTGAATCCAGTGGCGCAGTGAGCAAGGGACCCACATCTGGGCATACCCATCCCACTTAGGGCGAAAAGTGTTACAGCAAACAAATGATGGACGGAATGCTGACAATGCAAACATTGTCCCCCAGTCAAAAGATCTGGGTTAAATCCATCGTTCTTTTTCCCACTACGCCACCCCAGTTTGGACCCAGCCATATGCAAATCAGTCTTGACCCTGTGCCCCATGGGAACAGTCCAGACCGAACTGCCGACAGTTTTCATGGTGGCGCGACCACCATGACAAGTGTGGTGGTGTGGAAACTAAGGGGCCCTACAGGGTGCCTCTGCACCAGGGGATGCATGCCGGGGGGGCACATGGTGTGCCTCCCCTGGATGCATGCACCCCCAGTTCCTGCAGGGCATGGACAGTCCATGCCATGCAGGAACGTGCAACGGCGTTCCCATTGCAGTGCCTTGCTAAGGCCCACATATGAGCCTTATCACAACACGGCCATAGGCCTGCCGCTGCTACCTGACCTGCCGACCTGGATTCTAGTCGGATCCCGGCAGGCGGTCTTAGTCTGGGTTTGGGTTTGGCAGTCTTGGAACAGGGCGCTGGCATGGCATCAACAATGGAGAGAATTACAGATTCCGTGGAGTGAAAGGGCCAAAAGTCCACCTGGTGTGAGTCTAAAAACAGATGAGCCTACAGTGAAGGAGCAGAGATGATGAGCGATTGTGAGCTTCCAGGATCTTGGCTAGGTAGGGGAGGAGGGAAATTGGGTGATAGTTCTTAAAAATGGAAGAGGTGTCTCCCAATTTTTTCAAGAGAGGCAGAACCACTGCTTCCTTAAAACTAATAGAGACGACGGCCTAGCGCAGGGATCGGTTAAGTATAGCCATTGCTGATTCAGGAAACTTTGAATAAAATCGCTTTTTGAATTAGAGGGGGACAAACATCATTGGGATAACTAGATTTGACCTTCATTAGCCACTTTGATAGATGATCCCTAGGGATTGAAGGGAAGGCGTAAAGATGGAGTGGTTTCCTGTCTTCCAAAGCAGTGGGGCTGACGGTGGAGCTAGGAGGAATACTGTCTTTGATTGTCCTGATCTTTTTGATGAAAAAATAATTTAATGCGTCACATAAAGCTCGTGTTGGGGCCACCAGGACATTTATGCGGTCGGGGTTAGACAACTCTGAGACTGTTTTGAAAATTACTTTAGTTTTATTTTCAGAATTGAAAAGCTTGCTTGAAAAGTAGGTGGATTTGGCCTCTCAGGTAAGTTTCTTGTAGGACTTTAACTGCAAGAGGAATTTAACCTTTTCTTCGGGGTCGTATGCTTTATGCTGGTTGCACTCAGATTTGGGTAGAAGGAGTTTGGCTTCTTTAAGGTCATCTGAAAACCATTTGGATGCCTTATGGCGACGGATCAGTCTTGTCTTACGCAGAGGAGCATGGATATCACTTGCTTCTCTGAGCCAGTTCTTCATTTCCACCCTCGAGCTCCTCCAGGCGCTCACTCTGGCTGGTAAGGGACTGTGACCAAAGAGTTGCAGAATGCAGTGAGATGTGACATGTTTCCAATTCCTGGACAATGTGCCAGGACATGGAACAGGTTTTCTAAAGGAGGGAGCATCCATTCAAAATTTGATTAAATGATGGTCTGACCAATAACAGGGAATGACCTGAAGATTGGAGATGTGGAGGTTCAGCGACCAGATTTGCTCAAGAATATGGACCTTGATATGGGTGGCTGTAGACGTAGATGTTCAAACTAGACAACTGCTCAGTCAGATTGGAGGATATGATGCCCTCATTAGGGTCATTTGACCATAGATTGAAGTCTCCAATCAGTAATATTTTTGCATAGTCAATGGCCAGGGCCAACACTGCGTCTATCAGAGCAGCCGGGAATTGCAGAGTGTGACCTGGGGATCTGTACAAAATGATACATGTCAGAGAGGAGGTGGGTGACTCTAGTTTAATTTCCATCTTTTCTGCTAAAGAGATGGGTAGAGAAGAGAGTTTGGTAAGTTTCTGTTGTTTGTTTATGAATGTTGCCATCTCTCCTCCTTTTTTGCCCTGAGGTCTATTCACGTTCAAAATGTAGAAGTTCTCAGAGGACTGACTGAACCTACACCAGCCCTGATTGACTCACCCCCTCTGACAAGTGGATCAGAATGCGGAGTAAAATAATAAGTAGAGAGAAATCAACAATAGAATACAAAAATAAGAGAAAGTGAGAGAGGAACATTACTGAAAATTAAGCATTCTTTGCATGTCACAGGTAAAAATATGAGTGAGATGTTGCAGGGGATTTAACCGACCTCATTGTAGAGTTATTTATTTATTTGAAAGGTTTTATATAGCACTGGCTAGACCCGGGGTATCAGAGCGCTTTACATGTGCAAAGACAAGATTACAGGAATTGTTCAAGAGCACAGCATAACAGTAAGTAAAATCAAACACTCCATTGAGTTATAATAAACAGAGACATAGTAAAAGCAGATAAGTTAACATATAGAGTGGCAGAGGGGGGAAAAGGGTTCTGGGCTGAGCTGTGGGTGAGGCAGAAATAAGAAAAGGATAGGTGAGGGGAAACCAGGTTGGGTGAGAGGGGGGGGATGGTCAGCCGGCAGGGATTTTAAGAGGAAGGAGGAAAGGGAAGTGGGAGTAGGAGGGGGAGAGAAGGGGGGAGAGTACAGGGAGAGAGAGAGAAGAGGGGAGAAGTGAGAGGAGGGAGTGAAGTAGAGGGGGATAAGGACGGAGGAGGCAGAGTGTCGGGTCAGAAGTCCGGTTAAGGACCCCAGTATTTGCTGAGGAGGTGCAGTTTAAGGTCTTTTTTTAAGGCAGTGTAGGAGGAGTTGCAACGCAATTCCTTTGGGAGGGCATTCCAGACGATCAGCGCGTTTCCAGAGTTGGAGCGAGATTGAGTGGTTTTCTTTTTGAGTAAGGGGGGACGAGGAGGAAAGTGTTAGTGCTCCTCATCGTTCTGGAGCCGCCCGCTTTTTTGAGTTTATTTGTGAGGTACAGCGGGGCATTCTGGTGTAGGGCTTTATGTGTGATGCATGCTGTCTTGCAGGAGGATCTACCTTCAATGGGAAGCCAGTTGAGAGCCTTCAGGGCTGGGGAGATGTGGTCAAAACGTTTATAGTCAGTGATAAGCCTGGCTGCTAGGTGGAGCACAGATCTGAGTGGGGCTAGGTGGACTTTGGGGGTACCTGTGAGGATAGCGTTACCATAGTCGATTTTAGAGAATACCAGGAATTGGACAACCCATTTTTTTTTTTTTAGAGATTTATTGAGACATGAGACTCAATACTTCAGAGTGGCAATAGCAATTACTCACGGCAATCAAAAATGTTACAGCAGAGTACCAAAAGGTCGGCAGATAGATTATTTCCAGTGACATCATATTAACAATCCGCATCACCCCACCCACCCACGAACTATGCCTCCCGCTTCAGTCCCGATGCAATGTAAGCATGTAGAAAACAGTCAATATGTACCCTGCCCAGTATGCCGGCCTAGGGCTAACGTTGAGAATCTATATGGCAGGAGTAGTTCCAGTCAGCTCCTGTGAGTCACTTTCAGCAACAACCGTGCCCTCCCCCTTGGTTGCGAGTTAAGTTTTGTATAGTTCCCAAAAGTTTTTAGGTCTGCTCCGTGGCGGGAGAAGGTCACTAAAATTTTCCGTTTGAGTGCTACAGTATAGCATATCCCGTGACCACTGGGCTATCGTGGGAGTCGGTCCCTGTGACCAACAGATCGCCACCCTACGTTTGGCTAATAACAATCCCATGTCCACTAACCGGCGCACTCCCTTAGGTATCTGTTTAGAGTAGCCCAGCAGGGCTAGAGCGGGCTCCTGTGTGAGTGTCAGTTCGGCCACCCGTCCCAGTTCCCTAAAAACCAAATCCCAGAAGTTAGATATCCCTGGACAAGACCAGGCCAGGTGAAGGAAATCAGCTGTCCGAAAATTGCATCGCTCGCAGGCCGGATCATCTCGCAAGCCGTATCTATGCAATCTCTCTGGGGTGTAGTAGACCCTGTTGAGATACTTAAAGTGAATGAGTCTAAGGGGCCGATTCCGATTCCGGCCGGAAATCTCTCCGACCGAGCCGGACCCGGAGAGAATTCCGACCGAATCGGACCCTAGCAGTCCGACCGAACGAGTACGATGCGCACGCATGCCATCGGACTCGAGTCGGTCGACTCGAGTCGGTCGGACTCCCATTGAAGTCAATGGGAGCCTGTCGTACAACGCGTACGCGGGCTCCCATTGACTCAATGGGTGCGAGGCGGACAAGGGCGCCCCCTACAGCGTGTACGCGTCCAAGCGCATCGCGGCGGACATGCACAGGTAGGGGGGACCCATGGGTCCCCCCTGTGTGCGACTCGCGTGCCTACGCGTACAGGGGTGTCCGACGCGGACCCCCAAAGTCCGGCTCCGACAGCTTTTTCGAGCCGGACGGCGCGAGTTGGTCGGACTGCTCGCGGCGCGCATCGTACTTACCCGGCCGGGAAACGTCTCCATAGCGCGGTGCGAGTCGTGTCCATGCGAGTCGGTCGGAGCGTGTTGAAGCCGCGTTCGAGTCGGTCGGCGATTTCGCGGGTGCCTGCATCGTACTCGCTCGGCCGGACCCGCGTACGATTCGGTCGGGAAACAGGGCTCCGAATCGGATCCGGTAAATCCGAATCCGATTCGGAGCACTACCGGCCGAGATCGGAATCGGCCCCTATGTCTTCCGTTTAATGAGATGCGCTTCGTGCTAGAACAGCAGTAAGCCCACATAGTGCCGTCTATGTCCCGTAGCAAGTCTCGCTGCCAAGCTAATCGGGCTTTAGTGTAGTGGTTTTCCCTGTAGGACATGGATAGCTTGTAGATTTTGGACACTATTCTGGAAGGCGACTTCACCGTTATGACGTAGGACAAGGCTGGTAGCTCAGGAGGTTCTAGCAAGTCGTCTCCAAAAATGTTCAGCAGTGCGTGTCGTGTTCTGTGTAATTGGAATTGTGTAAGAATAGTAGGTGTAACTTCCCCCGTCTCCAGATCTCCCCAGCTCTTTGCGATGCCATCATCAAATAAATCGCCTACGGTCTGTACTCCCAGCGTATTGAGTGCACGCGTAACCCCCTTATCCCTACACGGGGGGAGCCAACTACACCAATCAAGCACTGCGGATGGGGAGTAGAGAATGGCGCCCGCCTGTAACTGTAATAGATAGTGCCAAGCGTGCGTTGTCGCATTGATTGAGTCTAAGATCCCTGTCCTTCGGTCAGCAGCCCTAAACATCAAAGCCGGCAGTGTTAGTGGGGCAGCTACTACAGTTTCTATACAAAGGTGTGGGATGTCCGGAGGACCGTGCATCCAGTAGTAAGCATGCGCGCTCTGCGCTGCTCTGTAATATAAATCAAAGTCGGGCGCACCCAGCCCCCCCATATAGTACGGCAGCGTAAGGACCTGCCATTTGACTCATGCCTGTTTGCCCGCCCAAGCTAACTTTACCATCAGCATTGTAAGCCGACGAAAGAATGAGCGAGGAAGAACTATGGGGATATTTGAGAAAAGAAACAGAAAACGAGGCAGTACCACCATTTTCATAATGGAGACTCTGCCCAGCAAAGACAGGGGTAGTTTAATCCAACCGTCCACGTCGTCCTCTAATTTGCTGATAGCAACTCCATAGTTTTCTCTAAACACAACCTCTGAGTCAGTATGCACCCTTATACCTAGATATCTCACCGCTTCCGTTGACCACTGCAACGGGTAGTCTGGTTCTATCGGTGTCGTGGCCGGCGTAAGTGGAAATATGATAGACTTCGTCCAGTTAACTCGTAGACCAGACACTGCACCAAAATGCACCACTTCGCGCAGAACTGGAGAGAGGTTACATTCAGGGTCTCTAACATATAGAAGTGTATCGTCCGCATAGGTGGACACTATTAGTTCATAGCCCGGGAATCTAATGCCCTTGTGTCTGTGATATTCTCCGAGCGCGCAGGCTAGGGGTTCGGCCACCAGCGCGTATAAGATTGGAGACAGAGGGCAACCCTGTCGCATACCTCTGGAAATAGGTATAGAGTCTGTCACTAGATTACCTATTTTGATTCTGGCTGTGGGAGCGTTATACAGAACTCCTAATAATTGAAGGAAGACTGGCGCCAGGCCCATCCTAGTTGAAACCTGTCTCATAAAGGGCCATTCAACGGAGTCGAAAGCCTTCTCCATGTCGAGAAATACTGCTACCGCCTGTGTCTCTGGTCGGGTGTGTTGTAGAGCGCTGAACACTGTGCGTAAATTATAGGTCAGGTTTCTGCCTGGCACAAACCCCGCCTGTTCTGGTGCAACCAGGATCGGGACTAAAGAGATCAACCGGTTAGCCAGGATCTTTGCAAATATTTTCGTATCCACATTGAGCAGAGAGAGCGGGCGGTAAGAAGCGCATTCTTCCGGGGGCTTACCCGGTTTTAGGATAGCAACAATAATTGCTTCTCTCATCGAGGGCGGCATAGTTCCCGATACACATATGTCTTCAAAAAGTGTAGCCAACTGTGGCACCAGTAAATCCAGGAACTCCTTATAAAAGGCAACAGTGAGGCCGTCGACTCCGGGCGCACTACCCGCTTTCATGTTCGAAAGAGCTAAGAGGATTTCCTCTCTCTCAATGGGTCTCATAAGAAACTCATGATGCGTGTTCGTGAGCCATGGTAGCTTTATATGTGTGAGGTAATCCAAAATTTCCTCCTCCGTACCTCGGCTACGGGTAGCATAAAGCTCAGAGTAGTATTGACGAAACCTGCCCGCAACATCCGCCTCTTCAGTTAGGGTGTCGCCCTCCTCCGATCTAATCTCTGCTACCACAGTTTTTTCCCACCGCTTCTTGAGTAGTTGGGCTAATACCGCCCCCGGCCGCTCACTCTCTCCGTACGCCCGTGCTGTGGCATATTTACCAAGGTATTTTATTTCAGCATCAGCCGCCTCATGAGATTCCTCCAGCAAGACTTTGATCTCCATCCGCACCAGCCTGTTGGCGTTTTTCTAAGGTCACTAGCTTCTGCTCTAAGTCAGTAAGTCATTTGCGGATCACCCTGAGAACGCCAGAATGCTTGGTCATAGTGACACCGCAGATGTAAACTTTGAACGCCTCCCAGACTACCTGAAAGCTATCTACCGACCCCATGTTGGTCTCAAAAAACGTTTCAATTGCTTCAGCCATTTCTTCTTTAAAAACCGCATCAAGCAAGGAGTAAGGGGGAAACCTCCAGGTGAAGGGAGGGATAGCCTTCCTCGGGGTGTCAAGCACTAGCAGTAGCGGGGAGTGATCCGAAAGTGTACGGGGAAGTACCTTACATGCACGCGTTCTCTCATTTAGTTGTTAATGCGTTTATCTAGTTGAAGCAAAGCACATTTTTCCAGGGCTTTGGAAAGAAGTGGTAGGTTAGAGATTGGGCGGAGGTTGTTCAGGTCATTAGGGTCTGAGGTGGGATTTTTAGGGATAGGCGTGATTTGACCGAGTTGAAGTGAGTCCGGGACACAACCTGTGGAGAAGGATGTGTTGATGATGGTGGTCCAGTAAGGGGCAATAATGTGGTTGAGATTCTGGATAAGACTAGAGGGGATAGGGTCTTTGGTGTGTGATGACGGCTTATGTTTGGCGATGATGTTAAAGACTTCGAGTTCAGTCACCGGGTGGAAGTTAGTCCAAGATGCATTGTTTTTCAGTTGCAGGGGGGAAGGCTAGATTCTGGAGGGGTAGTAGCGAGAGGGAGAGTGGAAGGGGGAGGAGGCAGAGTCAGGACGGGAGGATCGTTTAGTGTAGTGTCAGCGACAAAAGGGGAGTTGGGTGGGATCTCAGTTAGGTGGAAGGACTGATCGATTTTGGCGATTTTTTTCGAGAAGAAGTTGGCAATTTCCTCACATCAAATTTTTGAGGCAGTAAGTTTAAGGGGAGCTGTGGATGTTTGGTTGCGAACAATGTTAAATAGTTCTCTGGGTCTGTATTTGGCACAATCGAGTTGCGTTCGGAAAAAGGTGGCCTTTTCCTTGAAGATGTGTTTTTTATAAGATGATCTAGTGGCCCGGAGACAGGCGAGGTGGGCGGTGGAGGGGTGTTGTCTCCATGATCTTTCAGTCAGTCTAAGTGAGCGCCTTTCGTCATTAAGGTCAGAGTTAAACCAAGTTTTAGATGGAATGGTTCTTTGCTTTTTTAGTTTGGGAGGGGCTAGGAGGTCCACGACCTCATTGGCGGTCTTGTTGAAAAGTTCGGTGAGCTCATTTGCGTCTTGAGAGAGAGGGGTGAGAAGAAGTTGAGCTTGTAGCTTAGACTCAAGTTCACCAGGAGGGATTTGATTGAGGTTTCTGGTCCATTTCATGGGTATGTAGTTTTTAGTAGGGGGGGGAGGGGAGCGGATTCTTTGTGTAATCTGCATGCCAGTGGTTCTGATGTCTGTGGGGCAATTCAGTGGGTTAGTTAGTGCACAGACTCCTCAGATCTATGTGTATTATGCTCAGCGGGCGAAAGTACTAACTGCAGAGATTTGTGTTTAATCTATAGCTCTAATTATATTAAAGTGGATGCATAGGTCAATGCACCAATTCTAGTGGGCTGTGTGTAACCAGTATCCCTCTCTGCCTGTAGTTC
The DNA here is from genome assembly GCA_963921515.1 of Calotriton arnoldi. Taxonomy (NCBI): domain Eukaryota; kingdom Metazoa; phylum Chordata; class Amphibia; order Caudata; family Salamandridae; genus Calotriton; species Calotriton arnoldi. The sequence goes on along the minus strand of CAWUFW010011669.1, from coordinate 55,871 downwards.
ATGGACAATGTGAGATGCGTTTCAGGGGAGATCAACTGGTAGATAAAGTAAGTTTGGGCTCTGAAGGAAATCTGGGAAGTGCAGTAGTGAAACCTGGCTGTGCTCTAAAATCAGTTTGCCTAAGTGCCAAATTACTCTGAGGTGTCTTTGCCAGTGTAGTATTGTGCATACCTCTAGTGCCTGGCAGCTCCATAAACCAGAGACTGGGAACACCCAGGAAATTTATGTGGGTTCCAATGTGTACCACACACTCATCCAAAGTCATTTGGGAGCTAAGTAAACTTTTTGTGGAGTAGGACACTTCTCAACCCCTGTCAGACATGCACCAATCACAAATAGCCTTTTTAAACAGTCTGTTGTATGTGCACCAATTATATAGTTTTATGGTAGTACAACTCCCAAACCTCTACCAGTCCTGAAAAATTCTGAAGAATACATTTTTATCCTGGATGGAAGCAAAGTTGGGTTATTAGATGAGAAGTGTGACCCCATCATGAGTGTTAATATGTGCTTAGGGCTTCAGCAGTCACTCTATTATGTATAATGCCGGATCCCAAGTATATATTGACCTTCACTATTTCATGTCCTTGGTGGTAAGTTAAGGCAGTGCTTGCTCCAAATACCTTTTACCATTGGATTTTGGAGCATGTAAATGTGTGATAAGAACGTTTGTGCACATTTGTTACAGTATTTTGTTGTGGGGTTGTGTTATGTTTTTTTTGTACAGTTGGTTTTTTGTGCTCTGTTATTGAAATGTTATTTTGTTGTGTTATACTCGGATTGTAGTTTTGCATTCTCTTTTAATTATTTTGTTGTGATGTACCCTGTTACATTTTAATTGTGTTGTTATGTTGCTCTGTGTATCGTGTTATGATCCGCTATGTCAACAACTGCTACTAAACATATAGCCAAAAGCAGCACATGCCTTAAAAGTTCTGGTGACAAGCAACCATTTATCACTGTCTAAAGTGGTAAAATACCATTGCTCAAGCTGCTCCACTATTTCAGATACCAGTTAGCCTAAAACTGTTGCAGAGACTGGCAGGAGGTAATTCTGTGTAGCGTAATTACAAGGAATTGCCAAAATACATTCCACGAGATTACGCTTAATTATGAGAGAAGAGAAATTATGTGTTTAGCACTATTCTTAAAAAAAATGCCCCTTAGCATCCAAAATGGGAGCAAGAATGCATTTTGCACTAAGAAATAGAGCTAAAGGCAACAAAACACGAATAGCAAATGTGTGCAGCCGCTCGCGCTCGCTAAACGTGCACTTGGGTAGGATTTTCCCCTAAATTACCCCCCAGCTTTTAGAGCTATTTTCTTATTGCAAAATGCCCCCCTTGTGTCCAAAATGGGCATAAGAAGGCATTTTGCGCTAAGAAATAGCGCAAAATGTGCTGTTGGGTTAGAAGGTCCCCAAACCTACTCTCGGCATCAAGCGCTATTTTCCTTTGCAGAGGACTCATTTTGCATTAAGAAATAGGGCTAAATGCAGCAGAACACAAATAGCGAGCAGCTTTCTTGCAGTTGCTCAGTGTGCTCTCATGGTAGGATTATTTTCCCCCAAATTACTCTGAACTACGCGAGCAGGCGTAATCACAATATTATCTGTAATTCTGCATTAAAGAGTAATGCAAAATTACCAAATGTAGTCAGATTGCTAAGGCATAATTAAAATAATGCCCAGGAATAGTCTTAACCAGTGCTCACTTTATGTTATATTGGCAACAGAGTTTTGTGCATGACCCCATTGAAAATTGCAAGTCCATTTCATATACAAAATCAAACATTAATAGGGTCCGATTATAAAGGCAATGATTCTTAAATAGTGATCTAAAATAATATTAATAGCCATGAAACAGAAAATGCACCAGAGTAGAAATAAAATATCATCACAAACGCCTTTCTGGGCAGTGCAGGTTGAAGAGAAACCCAAGCGGCTACACAAAATAAAAGAGGGAATTTACAGAGGCATTTTTAGCATGTGAAGCAGGACACCAGTAGCAGTAATTTACTCACTGATATATGCATTTTGCTAAGGTGCCTGTCCTATACCTTGAGCCTGATTCACAAAGATTTAGTCTTTTATTACTCCTGAATTTCAGAAAGCTATAAGTAGATCAGATGTACTCTTAGCTTCCTCCAATGCATAAAAGGCGATTTTGACTGCATCGAGTAGTGCTTCGGTAGTACTTCTTCACTTACTACTAACTGCAATTCACCGAAGTCCAGGCAGAGGTTTCAACTGATGCTTCTCCTGTATTTGAACACAAATCACCTGATTCACAAGATTTACTCCTGTCATACTCCTGAATTCCAGGAGTAAATAAAGAGTTCTTCTAACGGGTATGTCAGTTGCAATTAATTAAAGTTACACCCACATCTACTTCACTAGTGTTACACCCCAAACAGGCTCACATTCCCTTCAGCCAGGTGTTGCAGTATTTCATGCACCACTCATGGCCATTTGCAGGCGTTGCAGGGGAATTACATACAAATCAATGACAACATGGAATAAAACCATTAGCCAAAAGCCCAACACCACAAAAAAAATTTAAAAAGGAAAAAAATGGGCAAATTATTATCGATATTGCAGATAATCACATACACTACATTGTACAAATGTAAAACAAAATAAAAACATGGAACAAAACTGAAATTAATTCCAAAAATTGTCTCATAAATGTTGTTTTTGCATATACCATACACACCACGTAGCGCAAATATTAAGAAAAAATATTATAATTTATTTAAAAGTCTAAATAAAATCATATAAGTGTAAGTGTTGTGCAAATATTAAGAAATGTTCACAAAATAATAAATGTCATAATGTCATATAACTGTAAACACTTCAAAAATCTACACAACTATAAAAATGGAAACATAACAGATGCACATACATAGAAAATTATGTATATTTAGATTTTTAATGAATTGATAAAAATGCATAGCTCTGTAAGTAGATGGAGCTTCATGAATTAAGCTAGGAGCACTCCTGAAATTCACTACTAAGCCAGCCGTACTACAAGAGTAAGATTCCAATTTATATCTTGGTGGTATGAATACTCTGTCGTGACGGAGTATACATACCGGCAAGATTGTGGTCCTCCCAACAAATTTAAAAGTAGGTGGACCTTAGGTTTAATCACAGCAGACACTACTCTATTTCTGTTTTCTAGCCATGCCCTACAGGAGACGGGCAACCAGACCACCGCTAGTCCAAAGTTCAGACCCTCACCTACAGCCAATACTGTGTGCATGTTGTGCCAGTTTGGCTAAGGCTTTCCCTACCCCACCTATGACACTCTCTGATCCAGGCCAGCCTACATATGGATGGCAACGAGTCACTAATGGTCGAGGCCAGGCCTCAGCAGAGAACAAGTGTTCCCTGCCACCACTGTCTGACTCACTATCCTTTGCATGACCAGATTTTAACTGCATATAATACATAAAGCTCCTTAGATTTTTTTGGGTGTGTTACATTGAACAATCCTTTGCTTGTCACCATTTCTACAAGTTTTCGAGAGAAAAGTGAGTCCCAACACCCCCAGTGAAAGTAAGCCATGTCTGGCAACCACAAATGGCCAAAAATATTTCCTAAGAGGTTTTCAACCTCTCTGGATATTTGCATACATTTATGCAAAATTTGGTCTGTTAAATGAACCATTTCGTCCTGTATTTTCTCACTTTTTTTCCTCAGAGGTGAAACCTGCTGAATTCTCCAAGAGGAGATGGGGCAATGTTGCTTTGCTTGGTCAAAATAGAAGAAGAATTTAAAAGCCTACCACTTTAAAAAGATCAGCAGCCACTACTGTTTTCAGTTTAAGTAGTTGCTGATCAAAAATGTTATTTGACACTGTAAGTAGACAAAGAAATAAAAATGAATACAGTGCCGCATGGATCAATCAGCATCTCTGGATGTTATAGTGCAATGCTGAGTGTGAAGTTCCATTAGTTTGAATTCTATGTCAGGGCTAGAGGCGAGGATTATGCATTCGTATTTCTTTTTTTTATTTCTCAGCAGCCTGCAAAATACAACACAAACAATACAGCTGGACTACATAACCCATATATCCCAGAGAAAACAAGTCATCATTGGTATGATTACTGTTAGACCTGTAATCCTTAGGGTGGTCTTCCCCCAAACGTTTTGCTTGCTTCCCTCTGCTTTATGCTGAATCTTTTTGTTGGCCTTAGGACTCTGAGCAATTTACCATTGATGATCAGTGCTACAGTGCAAGTGCTTCTCCCCTAAACATGGAGACATTAGTGTATACACAATTGGCATATTTAGTTTATTTATACGTCCTTTGAAAAGTGGTACACCATATACCCAGGGCCTGTAATGTAAATGCTACTAGTGGGCCTGCAGCACTGATTGTGCCACCCATACAAGTAGCCTTCCAAACCAGTCTCAGGTCTGCCATTGCAAGTTTACTGCCACTTCGACTTGGCATTTAAACGACTTGCCAAGCCTAAAACTCCTCTTTTATCACACATAAGTCACCCCTAAGGTAGGGCCTAGGTAGCCCTAAGGGAAGGGTGCTCTGTGAGTAAAAGGTAGGACATGTAATTTCATGTTTTGCATATTCTGGTAGTGACAAACAGCTAAATTCGTTTTTCACTACTGTGAGGCCTGCTCCTCTAATAGGTTAACATTAGGAATTCCTTAAAACACTTTCAAGCTATAATTCCTGATTAGAAAGGAGTCGCTTTGCCATGTTTCATATCTCTGGAATGGTCATACTAAATCCTCTTTATTGGTCCGGTTGGATTTAACAGGACTATTTTAGAAATGCCACTTTTAGAAAGTGGGCATTTCTCTGCTCTTACTTCTTTGTGCGCCATGCAGCTTGTCTCCAATACATGAGGTGACAGCTACACTTTGTGGATTCCCTCTAGACAACCACAAACACAAATGGGTATGTGTATGCGAGTATCCATCTACATACATCTGCATTCTGATGGGAGGGAAGAGCTAACACTTGACTGAATAGGTAGTGTCCTGTCCCCACTCAAAGGGCTGATTTACTCCCCATAGCTAGTCTTGAGCCAGGGCTGGGAAGAAAGTGGGACATGTCCACTTCAAGGGCCTGCTTTGAAGTCACCCCGCTCAAATGCACAACTGGGTTCAAGTACTAGGCCTGTGACCCTACGAAGACAGTACACTTCTGGATCTGTGAATAACTCTGCTAAGAAAAAGGACTTAGGTGGAAGAGCTGCTTTTCTACTCTAATGTGTTGCCTGTTGCCTTCTACTTGCTTCCCTCTGCCTTGCTGATACAAAGGACCTGAACCCAGAGTGACTCCAAGGGCTTGCTGGCTTGCCCCATGTTTTGAAGTCTCAGGGACATCAAAGACTTCCTACAACCCTGCAACAGCACCACTACTCTGACATCAGTGAGTCCTGCCCTGCCAAGTGGTGCCAATCCTGTCCTGGGCCCTTGAAAGTGAGCTTTTTCTGTGCTGATCCAACAAGACTGATGCATCAATGACTTTGCTGCGATTGGAACCGATGCATCACCCTTCGACACTGACACAGTAGCTGATAGACAACATCTCTTCAACGGACTGCGTGGCTCAACGACGGCGAACAGCACGGCTCGATGATGACTCATCGCTGCATTTGTAAAGGGGTTCGTCAACGAAGCCTCATGACTGCGAGGACCGCCATCCACGGTATCGACGCCGACTCATCACCTCCTCTACCCCTTACACGAGTCTTCGACATTGGCGCTTCCTCCACCCAAGGTACTTTTTCAACGTGAGTCCTGTAGCTGGCCTGCCCTCCATGATAGTTAGCGTGAACTTTGGCTTTACCCCGGTCTAGCAGGACCAGATGTCCCAGGTTGGCACTTTAAGACTCTAAGCACTACGTTTTGATTTCATCTTTAAAATTTCATAACTCCAGTTCTACTCTTTGAATTTATGTATTATTCATAAAATTATTGTCTAATTTTCTAACCCTGTGTGGAGCATGTTTGTGATGTTTTTATTGCGTTACTGTGTGTGTGTGTGTGTTGCACAAATACTTTACACATTGCCTCTTTAGATAACCCTGACTGCTCTGTGCCAAGCTACTAGAAGGTGAGCACAGCTTATCTTTTAGTTTGTATCTAGCTTACCCTATATAGAGTGGTTGTTCCTGCTTGGCCAGCGTGCATACTTCTGCCAAACAGAAACCGCATTTCTAATAATTCATCAAAACTTGCCTGCCAGGTGATGTCATCATTTTATGCAAATATCTATACTTGGTTGCACACACCAGAAAGGCAAGAGACATATGCGGTACACTTGATGTTTTTGTTACTGCTTCATTGGATTGCTGGAGGCTTGGTGGCATTAAGATGCTTTGGGGGCAAGGGGCAAGTTGCCATGAGGCTAAACACATCATCAACTCTACCGGGTTTTCACAACTGGGCTTAGCAAACTCAAACATAGTTGGTTGTAAAGGGCAGTGTATATTACTGGTTATTTAGGAGGTGCTTTCCATTAGACAAACTAACTGTATTTACTATTTTTAGGATTCTATGGCTTACTTTTGCTTTTTCTAAGCACACAACATTGCTGTTTCCTCAATTGGTAAAAACAAGCTTCTTGTCCATAGCACATTGTAGCAAATCCTTGGTCATTTTCTGCATACAATGTACAGCCAAAAGTGGCTGGACCCAATCCCAAAACATATTGGTTCATTGTTCTTAAGTTCTAATGAGATATTTTTTGACTGCGTTTGTTAGCTTGGATTGAAATATAGGCTAATGGTCTATGTTCTACTTTCTGCAGGCAAACTGTGAAGCTATGGGAAGCTGGGAGTTCTACAACTCGACTAACTGTTCCGTAAAGGAATTCGTCATATTTGGATTTCCAAGCCTGCAGAACTTCCAAGTTGCTCTCTTTGGGACATTTCTTTCTATCTACCTTCTCACTATCACAGGTAATGGGATGATATTTCTTCTTACAAACCTTGACCACAAGCTTCAAACTCCCATGTACTTCTTTGTCAGCCAACTGTCCTTCCTTGACCTGAGTTACACCACAGTTACAATTCCAAAAATGCTGGCCAAATTTCTGGTCAACAGCAGCACAATTTCCTTCTCAGGCTGTATTTTGCAGATGTACCTCTACTTTTCCCTGACTGCGGCAGAGTGCTTCCTCTTGGCTGTAATGTCTTTTGATCGCTATTATGCCATCTGCCAGCCTCTATACTACACCATGCGCATGACAAGGGATTTTTGTATTTGCCTCTCTATGTCCGCTTGGATTGGAGGATTCTTTGCTCCTCTAACAACAACAGTTTTAGCCTCAAAGCTACCCTTCTGTGGGAACAATGTGATTCACCATTATTATTGCGACCACCCCCCGCTACTTCAATTGGCCGGCACTGATACTTCGCTCAATGTCATCGTAGGCTCTTCATTTGGGGCTTTTGTTATAATATCCTCATTTTCTCTTGTTCTGTTTTCATATGGAAAGATTTTATCATGTATTATAAAAATGAATTCACCTGAAGGTCGAAGAAAAGCCTTTTCCACCTGCACATCGCACTTAATCGTAGTCAATATCTTTTTCCTACCACTTATTTTCATGTACATACGCCCAACAGCATCCTATTCCCCAGATGTCGACTCCCTGGTGCCTGTCCTATATTCTGTATTGACACCTCTGATGAACCCTGTTATCTATACCCTGAGGAACAAAGACATTAAAGAGGCTTTAAAGAGGAGACTCAACCTGTCTCAAACAGTCTCGTCCTGAAGAAGTGCAATGCATTATGGGGGATGTTGTTTAGTTAACACCTGACTGGCAGTACAAAAGTACTATATCCTCTTATGGCACATGCAATTAAAGATTGCTTCTGGCTATTGTGCAACAGGAGACATCTTTGCAGTGGTGCACAGCACCCCTGATGAGGGTAATCTCTGTTCAAAGAGAAGTTGTTTGTAGAATTGCAGAGCAGAACTTCTTTTGGAAGTATGCCCCATTTTATGTACAATTTTGTTATGTTTAGGCAAAAGCGACATGCAAAGCAGTACAACCAAACCATAAAGGGCATATTTCACCTTATTAAACAAGTTTATCTGGTTCTAACAAATATTGCAAAAAAGTTTGATTGGATCATTTATGCATGAACTTATCTAAATGAACACTCAGGTTTTGCTAGACCTTTACTAGTCTCACATGAACAAACACTGTCAAAACAGGTATATCTGTATGAGGGTGGGGAGGAACCATGATGCATGAGAGGCAAAGCCCACATGGTTTATGCCACTGAATTTGTTTTGTGTGTACTTACTTTAACAAAAGGTATTTAACCAAAACCAGGATGCAAGGGTTTAAATGTGTGCAGTAGGTAAGACAAATAAACACTGATGCCAGGATTGCCACCCCAACTGGATTTATCTTTGTGAGCTTTGCTACTTATGTGTTCCCTGGTGTCTAGTCAATCAATCAATCAATCAATCATTATTAGTATAGAGCGGCTTATCACCCTGGAGGTATCAAGGGGCTGGGATATGGTGAGCCTCAGTCAAAGACCCAGGTCTTGAGTCCCTTCCTAAAGTTGGCAAGTGAAGGGGGGGTTCGGAGGTGGAGTGGGAGGTCGAGGTAGGAGAAAGAATGGCCTCCACTGCCATTCTGCTGGATATGGTGGGCATCTGCAAGTAATGCGGATCAGAGTTGTCTGGTCGTTTTGTTGAAAGTCAGGCGGTGATTGATGTAGGAAGATCCGGCGTTGTAGAGGGCCTTCTAGGTGAGGGTTAGCAGCTGGAACTGGCATCTCTTTGGGACGGGAAGCCAGAGTAGGCTTATTAGGTGGGAGGTGATGCTTATCCATTTGGGGAGGACGAGGATGAGTCTGGCGGAAGTTTTCAGTATGGTCTGTAGTCGTTTGAGGAGGTGGGTAGTGGATTCAGCGTCGAGTGCATTTCCATAGCCCATTCGGCTGGTGACGAGGGCTTGAGTCACTGTTTTCCTGGTACTGATGGGTTTCCACCTGAAGATCATATGCAGAATGTGGAGGGTGTGGAAGCAAGAGAAGGCAACTGCGTTGACCTGGCTCTTTGTGGAGAGATCACTGTCCAGGGTGATGCAGAGGTTGCGGGCGTGGTTGGTGGGAGTAGGTGGAGTCCAAGTGCTATGGGCCACCAGGTCTCGTCCCATGGGGAGGTGTTCTTCCTAAAGAAGAGAACTTCCTTCTTGTTTGTGTTCAGCTTCAAGCAGTTGGACCTCATCCAGTTGGCGACCTTGGTCATAGTGTTTTTGGAAGTTGTGTCTGGTGGTGGCGTTGTCTTCTGTGGGTGAGAGGATTAGTTGGGTGTCATCAGCGTATGAGATCATGTTGATTCCGTGGGTGTAGACGATGCCGGCCAATGGGGTCATGTAGGCATTAAAGAAGGTGGGGCTGAGGGACGATCCGAGGGGAACTCTGCAGATTATGCTCTTCTGTTCGTAGGTAAATGGTGGTAGGCGGATGTTCTGTGTGCATCCTGTGAGGAAGAAGCAGATACACTTGAGGGCGTTTCCTCTGATACCGATGTGGTGGAGTCTGGCGATGAGGGTGTGGTGGGAAAGCCGCTGTGAGGTCGAGGAGGATCAGGGCTAACGACTCGCCACAGTTGAGGATGGATCTGATATCATCGGTTGCGGCTATCAAGGTGGTCTTGGTGCTGTGGTTGGATCGGAAGCCTGACTGGGAGGCGTTGAGTAGGTTGTTCCCTTCCAGGTGATCAATGAGCTGGTGGTGGATGGCTTTCTCCAGGACCTTGGCCAGGAAGGGGAGAAGCGAGATGATGCATTAGTTCTTGAGCTCGCTGAAGTCGGCGGAGGGCTTCTTTAGGAGGGGTTTCATCTCTGTATCCAGGTGTCAGGGAAAGTGGCAGTTGTGATGGAAGAGTTGAGGATGGTAGTGAGTGCGCTGCTGATTTCCTCATGATCTAGATTGAAGATGTGGTGGGGGCAGAGGTCTGTGGTGCTCCGGAGTGAATCGAGGTCATGATCACTGCGGTGACGGGCGTGATGAATGTGGTCCATTTGGTGAGATGGCTGTGGGAGTTGTAGGTGTGTATCAGGAGGTGGTTGAGGTTGGTTGGCTGCAGGTCAAAGTTGCTATAGATGTCTTCTACCTAGTTGTGGAAGAAGTCCGCCAAGGAGTCACAGAGGGTTTGGGAAGGGGAGATCAAGGTCTTAGTGCATGAGAATTCTCTGACGATGCTGAAGATATTTTTTGTGTGATTTGTGCTTGCCTCAATGCGGATGGTTAGGGCATCTTTTTTGGCTTCATTGAAGTGGTGGTGGTATTTGCTGAGGGCTGCTTTGAAGGTTGTGAATTCTGATGGGTTTCTGCTGGAGTGCCACCGTCTCTCCAGTGATTTACACTTGCGTTTGAAGGCCCGGGGTTCGTGGGGTGAACCAGCTGGCGTATTTGCTGGATCTTCTGGTGCTGGCTATTTTCACAGGGGTGACAGTGTCGGCGCAGTTGGAGATCCAGTCGGAGAAGTCTTGGACGGCTAGTTCAAGTATGCTGAAGGTGTGGGGTATGTTGGTGTTAAGAGTGGCAGTCCATTGGGTCTCAGTGATTTTGTTCCATCTGCGGCAAGCAAGGGTGGGGGGCATGTCGTGGTGAGCCCACGATGGTGAAGTGGATGATACTGCGGTCTGTCCACGTGAGTTCGGTGGTGTGGCTGAATTTGATTCTGTCGCTGGCTGTGAAGATGGGGTCCAGGTTGTGTCCTGAGCAGTGTGTGGGGCTGGTGACCAGGTGTGTGAGTCTGATGTTGCTCATGCTTTCCAGGGGGTTGGTGGAGATGGAGCCATTGGGGTTGTCGAGGTGAAAGTTGAGGTCACAGAGGAAGATGAAGTTCCTGGAGTTGGTTGCCTGGGGTAATGAGTTTGGGGATGGTGTCGCAAGAGCCTGGTGGGAGTCTGGGGATCTGTAGGTGAGGGTTCCTCTGACAGTTGTGTATGTATCGATCCAGCTTTGGAAGTTAAGGTATCCAATGATTAATGAGATGTCGTCTTTGGTGGTGGTGCATTGGAGGGTTTCCTTGTGGATGATGGCGATGCCTTCTCTATGTTTGTTGGGGGCTCTCTGTGTATCATCTAATAGCCGTGGGGCGTTGCGGTCGTGATGTCGGGGGTTGAGGACAGTGTGAGCCAGGTCTCGGTGATGAACATCACTTTGAGGGGTGAAAGTGGTGATGGTGTCCCAGATTTCTATGGCTTGCTTGCAGAAGGATTGGACGTTGAGCAACATACACTGGAGCTGATCGAAGGGTTGGAGGTTGGCTGTGTAGGCGAGGCGAGGGTGTCGGTGCTGCAGGTGAACCGGCAGTTGTGGCAAGTGAAGGGTCCTTCTGTGTGTCTGGGGGAGGAGATGCAGCACTTGTTGCGGCCTCTGGGGCCCAGGGCCATAAGCTCAGCAGTGGTGCAGCGACGGATGGTAGGGGAGCTAGGGTTCCTGGCGCTGGGCACAGTCCAGGAGTGGACAGGCGCAGATGGGCTTGCATTTGGAGTGCCTTTGTTGCACCAGTGGTGCTGCTGCACAGCGGCCTGCATAAGTAGTCCTTAGCAAAATGAGTGAAAAATCCGCCAAACCGAAACTGAGGTCTCGCAACTTGTGACAGACGAGGCACCAGACTCTGGCACTAGGCAGAGGCTGCGGGGAGCAACGCACAGACCAGGGAAGTCAGGGCTACTCAAGTGGTGCGTCTGATCCCCTGTGCCCGGCACATTGGGGGTAGGTAGACAAATTATTGTTCGGGATGTGGAGGACCCATGATGTGTTCTGAGTCGCAACTCACCCCACAAAAGCAAATCTGTGGTGGTCCATGATCAGATTCAGGCTTCAAGTTCTGTCTTTCATTGATCCACAAGCAAGAGGAGATGTACCTTTGAAAATGGTAGAGTCTTCCTTTTCCAGCTGTACTTCATACCTCCTAATCAGTGCTCATTAGGCTGAGCCAATCACACATGCTCTGCTCCTCCCATGATCCACTACAGCCAATTGGAATTAAGTGATCAGAAATTAAGAAAGAAGATGTTGGGATGCAGGGGCAATTCACTGATGGAGGGCCTAGGGTCTAAAACAGAACTGAGTCCACACTAGCCCCCAGTGAAGGAAGAAAGTTTGGATCTATGCAGGATCCTCAGTTGTATCAGGATGAAGCCGGCATGAATAGCTATCTCTCGAGGACTCTGGATTGCCTTCACCCAGTCATCATCTTCTAGTAATCCCAGATCTGCCTCCCACGCCTCCCTCACGGTTCCCAATGAGACAGGTGAGTTATTCATTAGCTTCTTCTAATTTAGAGAGGTGGCTTTGTCTGTCATAGGATCCAGCAGTAGTCGGTCCTCCAAGGTTGTGTAATCTGGTATCTGTTACCCCTCTAGGACGTGTCCCAGCTATAGGTATCGACACATCTCATTGTCCGTCATCTGATACTCTGCCCTCAGGTCTTCAAATGTAATCAGTGCCTGGCCTATTCAGATATCCCCAAGATAGTCAAAACCTAAAAGTCTCCACTTGTGAAATCCCTGCAGATTACCCACCTCCCGTAGTAGATCGCTGTCCCATAACAGGATTTTCTCAGTTAGCCTGCCCTTCCAGCCCAAGAAGTTAGTGGCCTCGCGCCTCACACGAACCACTGTGCATGTGTGGACTGGCAGCTGTCTTTCCTGCCTGTTCTGGTACTGTTCTGGTACAGTACTGCTGAGTAGCCTTGACTTCCCATTGCCTGGCGATCCACCCGATAGGCAGGCTCATCTCTATCCGTGAATACAGAGTCATTAACTGTGATCAATTGGGCTGTGCAATGATATTTCTGTATATCTGGGATTGCCAGGCCCCCCTCAAATACACCCCTCTGAAGCTTGTGCAGTGCTATCTGGGAACTACCCCCATCCAATAGGAGTCACTGTCAACCTGTAAGAAGTCAAGTGGTATTTTGTATGGGGTGTTCTTTATGATATAGAGTAAGCACGGTACGGCCATCATCTTGAAGAGGACAGCTCTACCCATTAAGGCCACTGGGAGTCTCCTCCAGTGGGCTACATCATCCCGCAGTTTCACAAGCTGCAGAAATAAATTCTTAGCCAGAAATTCATTTGCATTCCCTAAATATTTAAATCCATCTTTCACTGTCAGGGCTGTACATCTAGATGACAGAGGAGGGATATCTCCAGTGAGGAGAAAGAGTAGGGACTTATCCCAGTTAATTTGATATCTAGAGTAGCTGTCAAATAACTGAACACTGTGTAGTAGCCTGTCATCCGTCTGAAGGGGCTGCGAATCATAAAGCAGAATGTCATTGGCGTATAGGGAGATTCGTTCTTCCCAGTCTCCCTCTCGTATGATGCCCTGTATCAGCAGGTCTTGATGGACCCAGGCCGCCAGAGGCTCCAGGGCCAATGCAAATACCATTGGAAACATTCGGCATCCCTGCCTCATGCCAGGGGGTCTCAATAGAGGAGCCTGATCCACTCACAAAAACGCAGACCAAACCCCAATTTAGTCAAGGCAGCGAACAGGTAGGGCAACTCAATGCAGTTAAAGTGTAGAAGTTCTTAAGACTCATTCTAATGACCTCAGAGCTCTGATATGTGGATGCCAAGCCAATCCCTGCTTCTTACACTTAGGTTTCCACCTACTCCACTACAAAGGTATGAATGTGGTAAAGAGGACTGAGGTTTAGGGGAAAAGGAGACAGAAGAAGAGACACACTCCTGCAGGTTGTCAAAATATCCTGACTGGATTACACACAGCCTACCAAGTCTCCAACCGGTTCAATCGGGAGATAAACTGTAACTAGTCCCCAGTCATACTGGGGATACTGCTCAGATAATTTAATAAAAAAGACAGAACATCACTGTAGCACTGGGAAGGAGCTTGGCAGAGGGAAGATAGCTAACATATGAAAGTCAAAATGAAAGAAACAAGTAAATCACAAATCAGGGAAACACAACAATAGAGGGAACTGACTAAGTAGAAAACAACAAAGGGGTCGATTCCGATCTTGCTCGGAAGGCCTACGAATAGGATTTGGCTTTAACGGATCCGATTCGTAGCCCTTTTTCCCGACCAATTCGTACACTGGTCCGAACGACCAAGTACGATGCGAAGTTCGCGTATGCGTCGAGCGAATTGTCTCCCAACCCGATCCAGTCAGTACGACTCATACGCAGACGCTTCGCACAGCTGTATGGACTCTGTTTCCGAGTGAGCAAGTACGATGCATGATTCAGACAGCCTTCACAATTTGGTATGTCCGGATCGAAAAAGCTGCCGGAATCGTTCGTTTGGAGCTCGTAGCAGGCCCACCATCACCTTGAGCCCTCCGATTCAGACCCGTGGGTCCCCCCTTCCCATGCATGCACAGTATGGGGTGCCCGCCACAGGGTTTACGCTTTTCCCCACCCACCCCTTTTTGCTATGGGAGCCTGTGCACGCGTCCAGTATACAGGCTCCCATAGAGTTCAATGGGAGTCCGAGCGAACCGAGTCCATAAGCATAAGAATGCATCATACTCGCTCGTTCGGACTCCAGTTGCACGAATCGCTCGTAAAGCCCTACGGATCCAAGTCGTACAGAGGGCTTTACTAGCGAGATCGGAATTGGGCCCAAAGACGGGGTCGGATGGGAACCATAGCACATGTTGAGAGAATCACAACAACCAATGTTGCCAGTTAACTCACCCTTGTATATGTAGGGTTTTAAGTACTCTGTATTCCCCTAACAACCCAGAAGTGCACCTTTGGGGAACATGCTTGCAGTGGCAGAGGTGTGTGTGTGTGTGTGACTCTGGGAATTCTAGTTCTAGTTATGTAATTCTGTATTCTCCATTGACCTGCTCTCCATCTTGTGTGTCCTGGTCTCCAATGCCATAACCTACCTGGTGACCTGACACTCATCTCAAATAAACTTTGAACCTTTATTGGCAGCAAGCAGTATTTATCTAATAATCCTAACATAATGTTTTAAAAATTAAACATTTAAAAAAAAACACATACATAATTGATTAGTCATATTCAAACACCAGAAGTTATTTAGTTGCTTTGATCCACTGAAGGGCAGTCACTACCAGGTAATGGGTACCTGCTGTTCTTTACATTTTCTCTTCCAGAATTGTGTTGGCATTCTTCAGGGTATAGACAGTGGTCCAGGGGACTACTGCCTAGTCCTCTTGAAGTTTTCCCAAACACAAATTCTCACATCCCAACATCCCCAATCCCCTTCACAATGGCATGGCCAACATAACAGTGTGTGAAAGTCATGCTGGGATAAATAGCATGCATAATGATTACACAGCAAAGACCAAATATTCCCATACCATCCCATATTTTGAGGGGCCATACATCATGTTTACTAAGATATGATTCATTCATGTAGCCTTGAAACTACATATTGTAGAATGTCATAAGGACTGCTTACTGTATCTGTCACATCTGCTAAATAAGTCACACGACTCCCATCAGCACAGAGGTTGACATGATGCATGTGTTAACTGTCAGATATGCATCTAATACAGATTGTCCATGTAGTCAACACAAGTGTCATTGTACAGTACTATGTCTGACACAATCAGTGCCAATGACATGATTCCTAGGCCATGCACACGTCACCATTCCCATAAACATTATGAGTGTCCACATGTATGCCTTGAAGCCAGTGCACACGTGACTTTCTCAGCATTTCTGCATGGACTACTCATGCTATCCATGACATCCTTGTGCTGCAGGTGGGACACAGGAGCAGGACACCAGAGATAAGGGCACATCACAATCTGCTGGTACCGATTCCATGTCTCAAAAAACCATCAGTACTCAACAGGCGCCCACAAAAAGGCCAGTAGTGATTGCCAGTGGCTGAGATTAGTTTAAGTATTTCTTCCTTTACCTTGTTGTTTGTTGCACAAAAATGCTGTAGCATCATTACTGGTCAAAAAGTGTTTCTACCAGTGTACCCCATAAGCCACCAACACCAGCATGAGCCAGGAGTGGACTTATAAGCGTACCCCATTAGCCACCAGCACCAGCCAATATTGGAGCCACAAATGTATCCCATAAGGCATCTGCACGAGCCAAAGGTGAACCCACAAGTGCACCCCATAAGTCACCAACACCATTACCACAATGACAGGAATCTAAGCAGGAGGCATTCAAAGCACTAGAGCAGAGTGACATCATACGGCACCTCTGATGGAGGCCAATGTACCCCACTCCTTTCCACCTCAAAACTATGCTCTGTTGTCACCACTATGCTAACTGGCACAATTTCTGAAGCCCCACTGTTACCCTACTATTCATAGACAGCACCACAACCTCCACCATAACCATCATAATGGACTACCTATACAGGGCAACAGAGATATGGTATCAGTTGGCTGCAATCACAGGGATGGCGACCTGCAAGCGACAGAAGCCCACCAGCCTTATGATAGAATGCCGAAACAAAAACCCTTTTTATTTATAGACATCCTATGTTCTTTAAAAGAACAAGTCCACTTTGTTGTTCAAACTTCAGTAGGGACAGGAAGTGATCCCCAGAATGACCGCCAACTCCCTCCAAGACTGTCAACATGATTCCCAACAAGAACCTCTTCCCATTTGCAAATTAGTTAGCACCCCAACTCAGGGGTTGGAAACTCATCAACGGTTTGCAACCACAATTGCAGTTGTAAACCATTGATACATTCTATTCTGAACTCAAAATAGAAGCACCCTTTTTATACCCCTTCCTATTAGAGAGTCAAAAGAATTTAAAAAGTCTTTTTAGGAGTAGGAAACTATTTTCTGACTCAAAAAGGGCTTTTTATGCGAAGAACAGCCCTTTTGCCCTGCGGTTTTGCAAATTGCAGGGTGTGAGGTCGCAAAAGAACTTTGTACAAGAGGCCTACTGTCCCTTTTGCAAAAATCTGTATGGTAGTAACTCAGATATCAGAAGCAGCTGATGCCCTTATTCCAATTGAGAACATCATGCCCTTGAAACTCTCATCCATTGGGGCCATGGAGGAGGAAACTATTGAGACAATAGATAAAAACTGGGGGCCCTGGGATATGGAGTCTGCCTGGACCATCAGGACATAGCTGCAACTACAGATGATGAAGTCCAAGCACCCAAAGTATCACGAGCATGAGCTGAGCATAGGCACACCCAAGATGGAGAGGGGACTGGGCAGTTTACTGGTAATCTATTGCAGACTAACTGAGAGTCAATGAGCCTTCCCTGAGCTAAGGGATCTTTTGAACGTGTAGCTTGAGTATAAACACCAGTCAAAGGGTCTGCTCAGCAGCACAGGAAATTACAAAGGCTCTCGTACCACTCACATGCACATGCTCTGAGTCACTCATCAGCATTCATACTGACCCTGAGGGTAAGGACATGCAGCCATATTGAAGACACTGAACACCTTGGGCAAGCTGCTTGAAAGGCAGGAGGTTACCCTCTTACAAATAAGGGACATTTTTAAGGGAAGGAAAGTTCGGAACCCCTGTACTGCAGCAATCACACCATCACTCTCAACAATGGCCTCCCCACAGACAGAGATCCCATATTGTTTAACTTGCAGGTCCTCTCAGGAAACCTGCCCTGAACAAGAAGAAACATGCCATGGCAATGCTCCTGGCAGTGTCCTTTGAAGCAGCCATAAGACTCCAGACAGATGTCTTCTGAATACTTTTATTCTGGCTTGTGATTGGCATGGCACAAACCCTTCTATAGTGTTGGAATCCCAAGAGACAGTACTTCAGATTTCAAAATAAACACATTTTTAAATGCACTCCTGTGACGATATGTTTATCTTGTAAAAGTGTAAAGATCTTTTAGTGAATGAAATGATGCATGCTTATATTACCCTAAATCGAACTGGCATTTACCTTTCAGCGTCTTTGGTGGAGGTGTTGCTAGGGCTCATCTTCATCTGCACAATCTCCTCCATCCCCAGTGTCCTGTCATTGGTATGCATTGCCTGATGGCAATGTTATGGGGCATGGCACATACTGAAATTATTCAGGAAATCCATCTGGTGTGTACTGTTATGCACATCCTGTACAATGCAGGTATCTAAACCTTCATTTAAGAGGATTGTATTTCTGGTCTGGCTGTGTGCTAAGTCATATGTTTCCTCTAGCACATGTCTACCATATTAGTGTCCTGAGCTAAGGCATGAGGGGGATAAACATGATACTGACAAGGTGTTTTGTCAGCCTCTCATGTATGTTGCAAGCATGCATATTGAGAGGGATTTGTCACCATTTCATGATCTATGTTGCTCATTCGCAGGATCATGGCATTGTGGGTCAATTTACGATCCCTTGAACAGCAGTTCAGAATACACAGGTGTGTATCACACTTCATCTACACACTAATGATGTGCTATATTTTACAAATGCAGTAGTGTTGTTTGTGAGATTTTGGGATGGGATTGTCCCCACCATGGTAATTTAGCTTGAATTCTTGACCTGAGTTACTGACTACTGATGAATTTGGTATCAAGAGAGTTATTTTGTCCTAGTGTCACACTAATCTAGCATCTGTATATTGCCCTAGGAAAATGTGAACCTATCCTGTGAGCTGACGAGGTGCACCAAGCATGCCCTCATCATTGACATCCATGTCCTAGATTCAGGACATTAAGAGGTGATGGGAGCAGACCATGTTTAGTGATCTTAGAGTTGACCGGACATTTTCACTTGTGTCAGTGAGAGTGTAAGGTACTGGCCCTACTTGTATAAAGTTACGCAGTTAAGTGAAACCCAGAACCTTGCTCTGACATTCTGTGTGTATGTCGAGTGCATATGCGTGTATGGTCTGCGTGTAATTGATGTGTTATAGTAAAAGTGTGTACATCTGATTCCGAGTACAGGAAGCCAATCATATTTATTTTTGATGGCTCCTGGTTTGGCATGGCAGAAGATGGAGGATGAGAGCTGCTTCCCCAGAAAGTGGACGTGTATTGCTTGGATTCCTTTGGCTAGAGGCGATTCAGACGCAGAAGTAAGAAGTAAGGAGGATGGAGACAGGACTACTTTTAGAAATTCTAGGAAGACTTTGTTAGCAAGAAGTTGGTTGCTGATTAGTTCTTCCTGTGCACTCCAATTTTGTTAATGGTAGGGGTGAAGGATGGGACTGCTGTGTCTGTTGTGCAAGGTGAAGACGCTTGTAGATCTGGCCTGCCATTGTGTCTGTCTCTGATTACTGCTTAAGGAAGGCTGATAACAGCCAGGTGCAGAAACCTCACACTGAATTGTGCTAGTTGAGGGCGTTTCAACTTGGAGACAGCCCCAGTGCTACCTGATGCCAGAATCATCACTCTAAACAAAGGCAGTATCTGAAGAGCAGTCTGAGAAGGAAGCTTGAAACAGGTTCTAAAGTCTGAGAGAGTGGATTCACATCTTTTATTGAGAAAGTGCATATAAATTTGGGACCCAAACGATCCGATTAGGTTCTAGTTCCAAGTTCCTCGTGACCAAGGAAGGGATTACTCTGCAGAGTAGTCGAAGGGCTGCTGTGTGTCTAGGACTGGTGTCTCCCAAAGATGCGGGCACATTACCTGAAACCTGCACTTTCCTCTGGAGAAGCTGAGGGTTTGCCTAGTACCTGGGAGCCCACCAGTCTGCCTGCCTCCTAAAGAGGCTAAGGATTCTGCCTGGCTCTGCAGGAGGCTAGACTTTCCAGGAGGAGAAGCCCAGTATGTTCCTGGCTTGAGGAGCACCCAGAGAGCAGAGAGTGAAGCCGGGAGCAACATGTGCTGTTTTGAGTCTCCTGGTGTCTCTCTGAGGTCTCTGTTGGGAATCGCACAAGCCCATGTTGGACTACAACTGCCTTGCTGTGTCATCCATGTCCCACATGAGTTGGGTGGCAACTGCCTTTCTGTATGTGTTGATCTCTGTATTGGGCTCCAGGATGTGCTCTCAATGACACACTGTTCTGAATGATGCTCATATGAAGCTCATATGTCCTCAGGTACTCTGGTGGAGTGAGATTTAGGAGAGCCAGCCTTACTGTTTATCCTGGCTCTTATCCAACATTACAATGCCCTTTGTCGTTGTGTGGCCTGTTTGTCATTGTTCTGTTGCATGGCTTTAAGTGGCAGCCCAGGGATCTAGCATAGCTTTATGTTGTGATCTAGCAGAGCTGTGTCCAGTGTGTTCTGCCGAGTGCAATGTGATAAATGATGCAATGAACTTGTGATTTGATCACCTGTGCATGTCTCTGTGATAGGTGTAGGGTGGTGCACAAGCGTTTTGATTTGTAAGCAGATTTCTTTAGCCTCCCACAGTGCGTTTATTGTGTTCTTGTGCATTTTCGTGTTGTTCTGAGATGGTTTGCATTGTGTTTTACCACATCCTTTATTTCCTCCATCTTTTGAAGCTTTTACCACCTGCTTTTGTCTTGGGGCATTTTTGGGTGCTATTTTCACTTGGTTTCAGTGCTCTACCGTTCTTGTGATTGCGTTTTATTATCCTTGTGTACTACTTAATGTGATAAATGTCACTTTCCGTATTTTTCACATGCAATGTTATTCGCATATGGAGCCATGACAATCAGGACATGTGGTAAATAATGTATTTCACTCATAATTGGAAGTGATGGAAATGTATGAGATGTTACGGGGTATGCAGTAAGTAGCATTACACCACAATTGCAGTCCAGGGCCTTGACTGCTAATATTGTGCTAATAAGTCTTAAGTTGAGCGTCTTTAACGTTTCACTATTGGACACTAAAATTGTGCAAGATATTACAACTAATTTTAGACAGAGTAATGTATTATGGCATGTGAGATGTTTAAAATGAAAACTCTTAGCATGCATTAACTATATATGAAAATGGGATCTGAATTAGCAGACTTCCTTCTCTTTTAAAATTTAGTACCACACAGACACAGAGGCGCTGGTTTACGCAGGCACAAGGGAAAAGTGAAAAAGTGTGTTATATTCCTGCACATCCAAACGTAAATTTATAAGTGTTGAAAGAGTTCTAATGTTGGGTGGGAAATAACTTAAATCTACGAAATTGTGCCCTAATATTTGCAGCGGTCAAACTCCTGATGTACACCCAGATGAAACAGGTGTTTTTTACTTTGAGGAATAACAGGAGTGAATGCTGCTCTTACATTTTGTGAATAAACAAACCTATCCCACAATCCCTCTTTTGAGGGTTCAGACTATCAGTTGCATTGCCAGTCATTCGCTCTCCAATGGAAACACCAGTGATCAGGACTACTTTTTAAGGTCAGGCTTGACAACGCAGCCATCATGCCCCCACGTGATCCCCAGAAAATGATCTTTGAGAAGCTGTGCTGAGATGGGGCTTAGACCCCCCACAGGTCGATATTCCTCTTTAAGTTTATGTTGGGCAGGTGGTGTGCATTTCCACTGATTTCCCTGTGGTAAAGCTTATGCTGAGAACTGTAGGCCTGAGTTGCTTATGGTGGCAAGCGAGTGATCACGGCACTATATGTTAAAACAAGCCTAGCAGGCCCACCGTATTTATTGTGGAAAATATGAAAAAGGTAATAGACCTTTAAAGGTGGATTTTTATTACACTATGTTAGCGATTTAGAAAGGTATTTTGTTACATGGAATCGCACAGATCACCGTTGTACGCAAGGGTTTTTGTATTTTGTACCGGATCACTGATACAACATCGACTCCTAAAACATCGAACTACAAAATATTGAGTCAAGAATATTGTATACAAAAATATCGACACAATACACAAAAAAGAAATAACACAACCATCGATAAAATACATATAAACTATATAGAAAATAACATTTAAACATAAAAATATACGATTTGCACTTATATAATTAAATAACATATACCAAATATTTTAAACAAACAATAAAACCAATTACAAAATTTATAACATTAAATAAAACAAATACAATAAAAATCCAAACACAAATAAATAAACAAACAATACAACATTAAAAATATATCACACCTACAGAAAATAAACAAACATACATATATAATTTTTTTTTATATTTATTTACATATAAATATAAATAACAACAATAAACAAAATAAAAACAAACATTAAATAAACATAACAAATATTAACCGCTTCGATGCTCATGACGGAGCGGTTCCGTCATGAGCATCGGTTGGGCTGTGCTTATGACCGAACCGCTCCGTCATGAGCACAGCCCCTGGAGGAAGCGCTGGCGCTCCCCCCCTGGGGCATCGATCTTGCCCCCACAGAGGGGGATGGCAGCGGAAGAGTTTCCGCTGCCACCCCCGACCCTCCCCCATGCTTCCCCATGACGTCAGCGCGCACAGCGCGCGCCGATGTCATCAGGAAGCGCTGGACGCGCTGGAAATCATTTCTTTCCAGCGCGTCCAGAGGGAGGGTATGTTTTTGTTGCTCTGGTGGGGCCAAATCTGGATGCCTTGAGGCATCGGGGGAGAGGAAACCGTGTTTCCTCTCCCCTGATGTCTCAATGCAGGAGCATTCCTGGTGCACGATCGCGCACAGCGTCGCGATCGTGCACCAGGAATGCCCCACTAGACACCAGGGATTCTTTTTTGTGTGCAAGGAAGCGACCCCTTGGGCAAGGGTCGCTTCTAAGGGAGAGAATAATTTTAGACTTTTCTGCCCCTCTGGGGACAGATCGGCCGATTTTTGGCCGTTTATGGACCCAGGGGGGCAGAAAAGCCCACTAGAGCCAGGGATTTGTTTTTTTAAAATTGGAAGCGACCCCTTGGGCAAGGGTCGCTTCCTGGGGCCCAATTAATTTTAAAGTATATTCTGCCCCCTTTGGGGGCAGACCGTTTTTTTTATTTGGACTTTCTGCCCCCAGGGGGGGCAGAAAACCCCACTAGACACCAGGGAATTTGTTTAATTTTAAATGGAAGCGACCCCTTGGGCAAGGGTCGCTTCCAGGGGTTAAATTTATTTAAAAATTATATTCTGCCCCCCCCTGGGGACAGATAGCCTGATTTGTTTGGCGTTTCTGGACCCAGGGGGGGCAGAAAAGCCCACTAGAGCCAGGGAATTTGTTTTTTTAAAATTGGAAGCGACCCCTTGGGGAAGGGTCGCTTCCAGGGGCCATATTTTTTTTAAAAGTATATTCTGCCCCCCCTGGGGGCAGATCGGTTTGTTTATTTGGCCTTTCTGCCCCCAGGGGGGGCAGAAAACCCCACTAGACACCAGGGAGAGTTTTAAATTTTAAATATGAGCGACCCCTTGGGCAAGGGTCGCTTCCAGGGGTTAAATTTATTTAAAAATTATATTCTGCCCCCCCCTGGGGACTGATAGCCTGATTTGTTTGGCGTTTCTGGACCCAGGGGGGGCAGAAAAGCCCACTAGAGCCAGGGAATTTGTTTTTTTAAAATTGGAAGCGACCCCTTGGGGAAGGGTCGCTTCCAGGGGCCATATTTTTTTTTAAAGTATATTCTGCCCCCCCTGGGGGCAGATCGGCTTGTTTATTTGGCCTTTCTGCCCCCAGGGGGGGCAGAAAACCCCACTAGACACCAGGGAGAGTTTTAAATTTTAAATGGGAGCGACCCCTTGGGCAAGGGTCGTTTCCTTATGGGCCTAAATAATTTTAAAGACTTTTCTGCCCCCCCCCCCCCCGGGGACAGATCACCTGCATTTTTTTAGCGTTTCTGGCCCGGGGGGGGGCAGGGGGGCAGAAAAGCCCACTAGAGCCAGGGATTTAAAAATAAATAAATTGGCCGCTTCCAGGGGACATATATTTTTTTATGTGTATTCTGGCCCCCCTGGGGGCAGATCTGCCCATTTATTTGGCCTTTCTGCCCCCATTTGGGTAGTGACATAGCGTGTTATAATGTTAATTGTTTTATTTCTTGTGAATTGCAATTGTAATGCTTTATTTCTCCCTTTTTGTTAGGTCAAGGCTTTTGCTCTTTAGACTGTTCCAGGTTGCGGTTTCGTTACTGGGGGTTCTGCTGTTTGTGTAGTTGCATGTGTTTGGTAAGAGACTTTTTTTGTACAATGTAAATGAGTTTTATTTCTCTGCATGAATGTGTTTTTTGCAAATGGTGTAATAATAGCAGTATGTTTGGCTTCTGTTTTTTGAGTATCAAAAACTTTTTGCATTTGTGCTCGATGTGTATTTTGTTGTCTTGTGAGTAATTGGTTTTGTTTTTTTCTTTCTAGTGGGATATCGTTGGTTTTTGCTGTGTCTCTGCAGAGTAGGTGCTGGTGAGTGTATCTGTCTCTTGTAAGTGAATCGTATAGTTTTTGAGTATATAGATCTTTGTGATAAAGGCACACATTTTTTTACTTACTTGCTTTGCACAGTGTTGGGTGTTGTTGACTTGTTTGTGCAGTCTCCTTTCTTAGTAAGGATAATGGCTAGCCGCAGGATTACTGCTCAGCAGGTTGTTGGTATGCTTTTTGAGTCTTCCTCTGACCATGGTTCAGAGACTGACTCTGCATCTGAGGCAGAGGAGGCAGGGGACGATTCAGGCAGTGAGTTTTCTCTCCACATGGAATCATCGGATGATGAAGCTACTCTCAGTGCGGATGAAGCTACTCTTAGTGCGGATGAAGTGCCTGTGTTAGAGGAGGACATTGATGTGCCGATAGTGCGGCAAGAGGCATCTGGGCTGCAGCCTGGGGCTGCAAGGCTTCCCGTTGGTGTAGTGCGGCAAGAGGCATCTGGGCTGCAGCCTGGGGCTCAAGGCTTCCCGTTGGTGTAGTGCGGCAAGAGGCATCTGGGGCTGCAAGGCTTCCCGTTGGTATAGTGCGGCAAGAGGCATCTGGGCTGCAGCCTGGGGCTGCAAGGCTTCCCGTTGAAAGTGCTGACCTCTGGGTTGCCCCAGGCATGGTGCAGCCGGCATTGCCAGACTTTACTGGTGTTCCAGGGTGTAGAGTGAATACTGAAAACTTTTTGCCGATAAATATTTTTCAGTTGTTTATGGACGATGTGTTTTTGGCAGAGATTGTTGAGCAGACTAATTTGTATGCCGAACAGTTTTTGAGGGAGAACAGTGCCAGCCTTAAGCCCCACTCTAGAGCTACCGGGTGGACTCCCACAAATCTGGAAGAGATGAAGAAGTTCTTGGGTTTAACTTTTTGGATGGGCTTGCTAAGGAAGCCATCAATGTCTTCATATTGGTCTACTAGTCCCTTGATGGCAACGGCTATATTTCCGGCAGTCATGAGTCGTGATAGGTATTTGCTTCTGCTTCGGATGATGCATTTTGTCGATAATGGTTTAGCGTTGCCACGAGATCACCCTGAGTGTGACCGTCTTTTTAAGATTCGGCCTGTCATTGATCACTTTGTTGATCGATTTTCTGAGATCTATGCTCCTGGGAAAGAAATTGCAGTGGATGAGTCTTTGGTGTTGTTCAAGGGCACTTGGTTTTTAGGCAATACATTCCTAGTAAGAGGGCACGTTATGGAATTAAGCTGTATATGCTGTGTGACAGTAGGACTGGATATGTCTCTAATTTCAGGGTGTACACCGGTAAGGAATCCAGGATTAACCCCCCTGGTTGTCCGTACACTTTTGGAGTGACTGAGAAAATTGTGTGGGAACTTGGTAGAGGATTTTTTAACAAAGGCCACCATTTATATGTAGATAACTTCTACACTGGTGTGCGGTTGTTCAGGGAATTGGCCAAAGTGGACACTGTTGCTTGTGGCACAATCCGCTCTAACCGTAAAGGTTTCCCAAAAGAACTTGTTTGCCAAAAGCTTGTGCGGGGACAGTGCAGTGCGTTATGCTGCGAGGAGCTTCTAGCTGTGAAGTTTTCAGACAGGAGAGATGTCTACATGCTGACTACCATCCATGATGAAAGCACTGCACCTGTGACTGTTTGGGGTCACATTGCTGAAGTGCGCAAACCTGTGTGCATTTTAGACTATAATAGGCACATGGGTGGTGTTGACAGAGTAGATCAGAGGTTGGAACCTTACGCTGCTCTTCGTAAGGCTTACATTTGGTATAAGAAGTTGGCTATCCATCTTTTCCACTGGGCAACCTTTAATGCTTTTGTTGTGTTCCAGGATTCTTGTCCTGAGTCAAAGATGACTTTTGCTAAGTTTCAGGAGTCTGTAATAGGCAGCCTTGTTTTAGTGGAACAGGCAAGTGTTCCTAGAGTTGGAGTGGTGGAGGATGTTGCTAGATTAAAAGATCGCCACTTTCCTGATCACATTCCTCCCACACCCTCAAAAGACTTTCCCAGTAGGAGATGTAGAGTCTGTTGGCGAAGAGGTATGCGGAAGGAGACTCATATGTACTGCCCCGAGTGTCCTTCTAACCCTGGGCTGTGTGTGCCTGCTTGTTTTAGAATGTACCACATGCAAAAGAATTTGTGGGAGCATCCATGAGTGGTAAAGTGAACTGCCTGGCCTCTATTGTTTAATATTTTTTGTTCAGTTTCAAGGTTGGCATTTGTGTAGTGTATTTAGTTTCAGATTTTGTGTTAGTAGATTTGTATCTATTTGCAATTTGTTTGTGTTTTCTTATTTATATAAAAAAAATCCTAAATGTGATGGCGGTGTGCGTGGAGTGGCGCTTGTGTGGCGGTGTGCGTGGACAGGCGCTTGGCTGGCGGTGTGCGTGGACTGGCGCTTGGCTGGTGGTGTGCGTGGACTGGCGCTTGGCTGGCGGTGTGCGTGGACTGGCGCTTGGCTGGCGGTGTGCGTGGACTGGCGCTTGGCTGGCAGTGTGTGTGGACTGGCGCTTGGCTGGCGGTGTGCGTGGACTGGTGCTCGGCTGGCGGTGTACGTGGACTGGCGCTTGGCTGGCGGTGTGTGAGTAGTGACTAGCTGCTGGTCACTACACACACTGCTAGCCAAACGCCACTCAACGCAATCCGTGAGCTGGTGTGGTTGCTGTGTCAGGAATGTGGGCGTGTGAAAGTGATGGGCCCTTGAATGGCGCTGTCTGCTGGTGTGAGTGTTGTAATGTGCTGGGCCCGCGGCTGGCGTTGTGAATCGTTTTGTATGTGTCACACTTATGAAAGGTGTATGAATGGCCTGTAAAGAGGTTGGTGCCTTGTCGTGGCTTTACAGCTCACGATCTGTGAGTCAATGGTTCAGTTTCTCGTCCTTTCAATTAACAGTGCATTTCATTTTTGTGAAATCTCTGGTTAATACAACTGTATATACTGAACCATCACTCACCCTCGTGCCAAATCCAACCAGTATGTATGTGTGCTTGAGGAATAGGTGGTTGTGCATAAAAATGTGTCTTTTCTGTTTTTGTCAAGCAGGGTGTACCTTGTCCTTTTTTGTGAATGTTGTAATGTGTTGGTTTTGTGCCTGGTGGTGTGAATGGTCTTGTGTGTATCATGTATGAAAGGTGTGTGAATGGCCTGTAAAGCGGTTGGTGCCTTGAAGTGGCTTTACAGCTCACGAGCTGCGAGTCACTGGTTCAGTTTTTTGTCCTTTCAATTATTGACAGTGCATTTCATTTTTGGGAAATCTCTTGTTAATAAAATTTTATATACTGAACCATCACTCGCCCTCGTGCCAAATCCAACCAGTATGTGTGTGCTTGAGGAATAGATGGCTGTGCAGTAATCTTTGTCTGTTTTGTCTCTCTGCCAAGCTGTACATTTCATCTAAGAATAACCTAACAACTGTAGTTTTTGTCAGTAAACTAAACACCCATGGGAGTGCATGGTGATGTCTCTCTTGTGGATCCCAACAAGTTATCTTACCCACAATGTCCTGCAAACCTCAAAATGTGACTGTGACATTTTCCTTGCATTATTGTGTCCAAATTTTCACACTGCAGAAAGTAACAACAAATTTCCAACCCCCAGCATTTCTCCAAGTATCCCAATAGAAATGGTACCTCACTTGTATGGGTGGGCCAAGTACCCGCTGCAGGAAGAGCCCAAAACCTATTGATGCGACATCAAAATTACCTATCACAAACCAACCTGGTTTTGCAAGGGGGGTCCCCTGAGTTTTTGGCCCGGGGCTCGGCGGCCATCTAGGGAAACCGACCTAACCCACACATTTGTGGAAACTAGACACCCGGGGGAGTCCAGCGAGGTATGGCTTGCATGGGTCCCCCATCATTCTCCTACCCAGAATCCCCTGCAAACCTCACATTTCGCCGAAAAATTCACTTTTTCTCACATTTCTGTGGTGGAAAGTTCTGGAATCTGCGTGGATCCACAAATTTCCTCCCACCCAGCGTTCCCCAGGTCTCCCGATAAAAATGGTACCTCACTTGCGTGGGTGGGTCAAGGACCCGCGACAGGCAAGGGCATAAAAGCTATTGAGGCGACATCAAAATTACCTATCACAAACCAACCTGGTTTTGCATGGGGGGTCCCATGAGTTTTTGGCCCGGGGCTCGGCAGCCATCTAGGGAAACCTACCTAACCCACACATTTCTGGAAACTAGACACCCGGGGAGTCCAGCGAGGTATGGCTTGCGTGGGTCCCCCATCATTCTCCTACCCAGAATCCCCTGCAAACCTCAAATTTCGCCGAAACATTCACTTTTTCTCACATTTCTGTGGTGGAAAGTTCTGGAATCTGCGTGGATCCACAAATTTCCTCCCACCCAGCGTTCCCCAGGTCTCCCTATAAAAATGATACCTCACTTGCGTGGGTGGGTCAAGGACCCGCGACAGGCAAGGGCCCAAAAGCTATTGAGGCGACATCAAAATTACCTATCACAAACCAACCTGGTTTTGCATGGGGGGTCCCATGAGTTTTTGGCCCGGGGCTCGGCAGCCATCTAGGGAAACCTACCTAACCCACACTTTTCTGGAAACTAGACACCCGGGGGAGTCCAGCGAGGTATGGCTTGCGTGGGTCCTCCATCATTCTCCTACCCAGAATCCCCTGCAAACCTCAAATTTCGCCGAAAAATTCACTTTTTTCTCAAATTTCTGTGTGGGAAAGTTCTGGAATCTGCGTGGATCCACAAATTTCCTCCCACCCAGCGTTCCCCCAGGTCTCCCGTTAAAAATGGTACCTCACTTGTGTGGGTAGGCATAGTGGCTGAAACAGGAAATGGCCCAAATCGTACTCTGGAGACTTCAAAATTACCTATACCAAACTACCTGGTTTTGGGGGGGCACCTGAGATTTTGGCCCCGGGCTCGGCAGCCATCTTCGGAAAGTACCAAACCCAAACATTTCTGAAAACTAGACACCCGGGGGAGTCCAATGAGGTATGGCTTGCGTGGATCCCCCAACGTTTTCCTACCCAGAATGCCATGCAAACCTCAAATTTAGCTGAAAAAACAACATTTTCCACATATTTTTGTGTGGAATCACCGTGCCGGCACAAATGTCCTACCACCCAGCGTTCCCCTTGTTCTCCCGAGTAAAATGATACCTCACTTGTGTGGGTGGGCCAAAGGCCTGTGGCTAGGAAGAGCCCAAAACATAGGGATTTAGGGTATAGCACCGAGAATTCTAAGCGCTACATTTAAAAAAAAAAAATACGTTTTTAGCCAATTCTGCTTTGGACACCCACACGAGTGAGGTATCATTTTACTCGGGAGAACAAGGGGAACGCTGGGTGGTAGGACATTTGTGCCGGCACGGTGATTCCACACAAAAATATGTGGAAAATGTGGTTTTTTCAGCAAAATTTAAGGTTTGCATTGCATTCTGGGTAAGAAAACGTTGGGGGATCCACACAAGCCATACCTCATTGGACTCCCCCGGGTGTCTAGTTTTCAGAAATGTTTGGGTTTGGTACTTTCCCAAGATGGCCGCCGAGCCTGGGGCCAAAATCTCAGGTGCACCCCCCCAAAACCAGGTAGTTTTGCTATAGGTAATTTTGAAGTCTCCAGAGTACGATTTGGGCCATTTCCTGTTGCAGCTTCTGTACCTACCCACACAAGTGAGGTACCATTTTTATCGGGAGACCTGGGGGAACGCTGGGTGGGAGGAAATTTGTGGATCCACGCAGATTCCAGAACTTTCTACCACAGAAATGTGAGAAAAAAGTGAATTGTTCGGTGAAATTTGAGGTTTGCAGGGATTCTGGGTAGGAGAATGATGGGGGACCCATGCAAGCCATACCTCGCTGGACTCCCCGGTGTCTAGTTTCCAGAAATGTGTGGGTTAGATAGGTTTCCTAGATGGCTGCCGAGCCCCAGGCCAAAACTCATGGGACTCCCATGCAAAACCAGGTTGGTTTGTGATAGGTAATTTTGATGTCGCTCAATAGGTTTTGGGCCCTTGCCTGTCGCGGGTCCTTGACCCACCCACGCAAGTGAGGTACCATTTTATCGGGAGACCTGGGGAACACTGGGTGGGAGGAAATTTGTGGATCCACGCAGATTCCAAAACTTTCCACCACAGAAATGTGGGGAAAATTTGGTTTTTTTGAAACATTTTTAGGTTTGCAAGCGATTCTGGGTAACAGAACCTGGTGGGAGGCAGTCAAGTCACCCCATCCTGGATTCCCCTGGGTGTCTAGTTTTCAAAAATGTATAGGTTTGCTAGGTTTCCCTAGGTGCCGGCAGAGCTATGGTTCAAAAACTACAGCTAGGCACTTTGCCAAAAAAGGGTAATTTTTCACTGCGAAATTGAGGTGTGTCCACGTTGCGTTTTGCGCCGTTTCCTGTTGCGGGTCCTAGGCCGACCCACACAAGTGAGGTACCATTTTTCTCGGAAGACTTTGGGGAACGCGGGGTGGGTGGAAATTTGTGGATCCACGCAAATTCCAGAACTTTCCACCACAGAAATGTGGGGAAAATGTGTTTTTTTTGAGAATTTTTTAGGTTTGCAAGGGATTCTGGGTAACAGAACCTGGTGGGAGGCAAACAAGTCACCCCATCCTGGATTCCCCTGGGTGTCTAGTTTTCAAAAATATATAGGTTTGCTAGGTTTCCCTAGGTGCCGTCAGAGCTATGGTTCAAAAACTACAGCTAGGCACTTTGCCAAAAAAGGGTCATTTTTCACTGCGAAATTGAGGTGTGTCCACGTTGTGTTTTGCGCCGTTTCCTGTCGCGGGCACTAGGCCGACCCACACAAGTGAGGTACCATTTTTCTCGGAAGACTTTGGCGAACGCAGGGTGGGTGGAAATTTGTGGATCCACGCAGATTCCAGAACTTTCCACCACAGAAATGTGGGGAAAATTTGGTTTTTTTGACAATTTTTTAGGTTTGCAAGGGATTCTGGGTAACAGAACCTGGTGGGAGGCAGTCAAGTCACCCCATCCTGGATTCCCCTGGGTGTCTAGTTTTCAAAAATATATGGTTTGCTAGGTTTCCTAGGTGCCGGCAGAGCTATGGTTCAAAAACTACAGCTAGGCACTTTGCCAAAAAAGGGTCATTTTTCACTGCGAAATTGAGGTGTGTCCACGCTTGCGTTTGCGCCGTTTCCTGTCGCGGGCACTAGGCCGACCCACACAAGTGAGGTACCATTTTTCTCGGAAGACTTTGGGGAACGCGGGGTGGGTGGAAATTTGTGGATCCACGCAGATTCCAGAACTTTCCACCACAGAAATGTGAGGAAAATGTGTTTTTTGACAATTTTTTAGGTTTGCAAGAGATTCTGGGTAACAGAACCTGGTGGGAGCCAGTCAAGTCACCCCATCCTGGATTCCCCTGGGTGTCTAGTTTTCAAAAATGTATAGGTTTGCTAGGTTTCCCTAGGTGCCGGCAGAGCTAGGGTTCAAACACTACAGCTAGGCACTTTGTCAAAAAAGGGTCATTTTTCACTGTGAAATTGGGGTGTGTCCACGTTGCGTTTTGCTCCATTTCCTGTCGCAGGCACTAGGCCTACCCACACAAGTGAGGTACCATTTTTCTCAAAAGACTTTGGGGAACGCGGGGTGGGTGGAAATTTGTGGATCCATGCAGATTCCAGAACTTTCCACCACAGAAATGTGAGGAAAATTTGTTTTTTTGACAATTTGTTTGGTTTGCAAGGGATTTTGGGTAACAGAACCTGGTGAGAGGCAGTCAAGTCACCCCATCCTGGATTCCCCTGGGTGTCTAGTTTTCAAACATGTATAGGTTTGCTAGGTTTCCCTAGGTGCCGGCAGAGCTAGGGTTCGAAAACTACAGCTAGGCACTTTGCCAAAAAAGGGTCATTTTTCACTGTGAAATTGGGGTGTGTCCACGTTGCGTTTTGCGCCATTTCCTGTCGCAGGCACTAGGCCTACCCACACAATTGAGGTACCATTTTTCTCGGAAGACTTTGGGGAACGCGGGGTGGGTGGAAATTTGTGGATCCATGCAGATTCCAGAACTTTCCACCACAGAAATGTGAGGAAAATTTGTTTTTTTTGACAATTTGTTTGGTTTGCAAGGGATTTTGGGTAACAGAACCTGGTGAGAGGCAGTCAAGTCACCCCATCCTGGATTCCCCTGGGTGTCTAGTTTTCAAACATGTATAGGTTTGCTAGGTTTCCCTAGGTGCCGGCAGAGCTAGGGTTCGAAAACTACAGCTAGGCACTTTGCCAAAAAAGGGTCATTTATCACTGTGAAATTGGGGTGTGTCCATGTTGCGTTTTGTGCCGTTTCCTGTCGCGGGCACTAGGCCTACCCACGCAAGTGAGGTACCATTTTTCTCGGAAGACTTTGGGGAACGCGGGGTGGGTGGAAATTTGTGGATCCACGCAAATTCCAGAACTTCCCACCACAGAAATGTGAGGAAAATTATGTTTTTTTGACAAAATTTTAGGTTTGCAAGGGATTCTGGGTAACAGAACCTGGTGAGAGGCAGTCAAGTCACCCCATCCTGGATTCCCCTGGGTGCCTAGTTTTCAAAAATGTATAGGTTTGCTAGGTTTCCCTAGGTGCCGGGAGAGCTAGGGTTCAAAAACTACAGCTAGGCACTTTGCAAAAAAGGGTAATTTTTCATTGTGAAAATGTGGTGTGTTCACGTTGGGATTTGAGCCATTTCCTGTCGTGGGCACTATGCCTACCCACACAAGTGAGGTACCATTTTTATCGGGAGACTTAGGGTAATTCAGATTTGTAAAGCAACTGTTATTACCTATTGACTTTCGATGCATTCTGCCTTCCAAATGAAAGACATTGTGTAAAAGAAGTCATTTTAAAAAATGACCGATAATTCTCATGCTAGTATGAGTATTCCCAATTTTGGAAATGTGCAAATATCTACTGTTTCTAAACTCTATATTTTGTTCCCATTTCAGAAATACATAGGTGTCTTTCATACCGATTTTTCCATGTATACATTTTCCCACAATAATTGCTATATACCCGGTACATAATAAAAAAACATTGCAAGACGCTGCTCAGTTATTGGCTCTGGGTTCGTCGGGTTCTTGGTGAGCCTACAAGTCCTATATATCCCCACAACCAGTAAGGTCCAGCGGAAGTAACGGTATATTGCTTTCAAAGAGCTGTCATAATTAGAAGAAGTTACAGGTGAAAACGTTGACACAAATGGCTGTTTTTTTCAACTAATTTTCAATTTTTCCTATATTTAACTGTTAGTTTCTATAAAGAAACCTTGATGGATCTACACAAATGACCCCTTGCTGAATTCAGAATTTTGTCTACTTTTCTAAAATGTATAGCTTTCCAGGATCCATTATTGCTTTCATACCCATTTCTACCATTAACTGGAAGGAGGTTGAAAGCACAAAAAATAGCAAAAATAGGCTATGTCCCAGAAAAATGCCAAAACTGTGTAAAAATGTTGGTTTTCTGACAAAAGTCTGTCATTCCCTAAACGCTGAGAAAATGGTGATTTCAGCCCCACAAACCCTTTTTTGATACCATTTGCAGGGAAAAACCCAGACGCTTTCATTCGCAGCCCTTTTTTCCCATTTTTCCCCCAAAAAACAAAATTTAGCTGTATTTTGGCTAATTTCTGGGACCCCTCCAGGGGAATCCACAAACCCTGGTTACCTTTACAATCCCCATGATGTTGGAAGAAAAGGACGCAAATTTGGCATGGATACCTTATGTGGTCCAAAAGTTACAGGGGCCTAAGCGCGAATGGCCAAAAAAAGGCTTAGCACAGGGGGGAAAGGCCTAGCAGCGAAGGGTTAAACAAATTAAAAGGTAACAGCTAAAAAATTCAAAAAAGATATCTCCACCAATAAATTTAAACTAAACCAACACAAGCCAAAAGAAAACTCTAACTAATTAACTAAACACTATAAAAACAATCAATTAATCAACACAAAATTTACCGTAAAACGGACAAACACGGAGGAAGAGTGAACCTTTGCAAGAGAGAGAACACAGAACGAAAAACAACTACACAAACAACTATTCCGAAAATCCCTCAATACAGGTAAGAACAAAACATTATAACTAAATAAATAAAATTAGCTTTTTTAAATTAATTAACTAAAACTATTACATGTTTTCCTTTACATATCACAGATTAAACTTCACAAAAAATTCACCTAGAAAATTCAAGACAAAGATGTACGTGCACAACCAGAATTAAATCAGCATTATAAAAAATATATCACAAAGTAAGTATATGACTTAACCAACAAATGAAGTAAAGTATTTAAAACTAATAAATTTAATAAAAATGCAAAACATAGCTAACAAATACTTTTCTTTTAACAGCTTCTACAAAAGTCAACAAAACCACAACATCAACGAAAGATATTTCATCAACTAAAAAGAGTAAGTATATATATTTTTTTACAAATAAATAAAAATAGAGACTAAATAATCAAAGTAATCAAATTAACTAAAGCTATAACCTTTTCTTTTATGTTTCACAGATTACACTTCACTATAACTCCTCCAAAAAACCTCAAAACAAGCATTAAGATCGAAAACAAGTACAAAATCAACATTAAAGAAAAATATAAAACTAAGTATATAAATTAACCAACAAATAGAGCAAACTAATAAAAAACGATAAATTAAATAAAAAAGCAAATATAAATAACAAATAATTTTCTCTTCACAGCTTCTACAAACTTCAACGACCAACAACATCAAAGAAATAAACTTCATCAACTACAATTAGTAAGTATTCTTTTTTTTCAACTAAATAAAAATAGACTATAAAATTGAAATAATAAAATTAAATGTAACAGTTTAATAAAAACAAGCATTTGCAATGCAAATTGGTCTCGTATTTTTAAGTTAGAGATATTGGCATTGTAAATGACAATGTATTTTACTAATTTGTTTTGGAGTGGTGTGGAGTAGATGTATGTAGTGTGTATTGGAATTATGTGGGTTGTATTGGACTTGTTAGTTGTGGAATTGTGTGTGGAGTGGATTTGTATAGCGGAATAATGTGGCATTATGTGCAGTGGACATATGTAGATAGTAATTATATGGTATTGGATGTACTGGAATAATGTGGAGTGAGATTGTGTGTCAGACTGTAATTATGTGGAATGGCATTTTGTTTTGTGGAGTGGTATGTTGTGGAATTAAATTATGTGGTGGGCTGTTGAATTTTGTGGCATGATGTGGAATTCTGTGGTGTGGATTGGATGTATGTGGTGTGTTGTGTAATTGTGTTGTTGAGTTGAAATATGTGGTTTGTTGTTGAATTATGTGGTATGAAATTGAAATGTGTAGAGTTGAATTGTGTGGCATAGAAGTATGTGGCGTTGCGAGAAATTATGCTGATTGGAATTATGTGGTATGGTGCGGAGTGTACTTGTGTGGATTGTGTTACCAAGTTTAAAATTGATGAAACACAAATACAAAAAAAGGCGGCCTTTCATTGCACACACATTTCCAAAACCTTATGATATGCAAAGACTTGTCCACATATCAAAATGAAAACATGCAGAGTCAACCCCCAGAGACATTTGTGTTCATGAAATGACGGGGTACAGCATGAATCCTTATAAAATGGTAGCTCGTGGTCCCTGTTCTACTGTGACTTCAAAAGCCAAACTCAGGGGGGCTTCTCTGAGCTTACAAAGGTAGAGGGCAGGTTATGGGGAGAGGGTTCTGCCCAGAGAGGATTCTTTAGACACTTTGAGAAGGAATAGATGGAGTCTAAGCACAAAGATGGAGGAAGACACGTTGGCACACACTGAGGTCAGATAAGAGAGACTAAGAGAAAACAGCTTGGCGCTTAAACTGCGGCCCCATACCATGGGTGGAAGACAGTGCTGGCTGAAGGTGAGGAAGGTGGGACAGATGTGGGTGCTGGAGTGAGAGTGAAAGGTGTGGGATGGGCGCCTTCTCCCATAGAGCACCTGAAGCCTGTGTACACAGTCCCAGCCGGTGAAACGTGCGTTCACAACCCCGAGGAAATGCACTCTGCCCCTGCCCGACAGCAAGGAGACAGCAGCTTTCCCCAGCTACTATGTTTGATACAGCTTTTATTTTGAGGTGGCACTTAAAATTAAGCAAGCATTTGCAAATGCACAGAATAAAAAAACCTTAAATGTTTAACATGTATTGTTTACAAAGAGAGATGTTGTTATGAACATACATTTGTACTGTCTCTAAGAGAGATAAAAATAGGGCACAACTTCTGTGATATTGTTATGATAAGAAAAATATATGGAGATAGGGGGACAGAAGGACAGAAGGAGAACTTCTTTTGAATTCCTTAATGTTTTATTAAAATCAAAAGGAAAATTTGTATGACTATATCTTAGTGATTTGGTGCAACAACATCGACAATCACACAAACTAGATCTAAACCTTAATTTGACCTATTTTCTTAATCATTATTATGACACAAGTTCTGGTGGTGCTTTCAAGGGTTAGATGAAAAGTCACTGGCAATTATTTTACCAATGCAATATGCCATATACGCTTTTATCAGACTGATAGCTAGAACAAATATAAAATGACAGGCAATAATAGAAAACTCAAAATATAGGGACAGTACCATTAGGTAAAAGCAGGCCTACTTGCCAAATAAAGGTGACAACAAATTGCAGACATTGTCACAAGAAGTCTATTATGTCTTATACAATTAGGGGAGAAAGTACCTATTTACATTTGCTGAGAAAATGTATTTTTTTGTGTAAAGTGAACAGATGACGGGTTTAATCAAGCAAGGACATCAACCACTCAAGAAAGTGGGCAGATAATTAAAGAAAACTGAAATGGCTAATCGGAAGAACATCAATAGATGGTGAGCAGAGCACCCAAGGGAAAGGAAAAGTCACATTATTGATGTTAACTAATTATAATCACGCCACAAGTAAAGTTATTCGGATCACAAACCATGTCTGACACCACATCATGTATCCAATTTATGTCGTGTACCACCTTTATAGACGCAAAAGAGTATATGGACATGGGTGCAAAAGCGTAAAAACGTTCAGACTGAAGGCACACTTATCAAACTCCTCAACATCATGTTTAAGCAACAAGGCACTTGCCTTGTATTTTCAAAGTTATCATTGTCCAATGCAGATGCCTTTGCAGAATGTATAGTTACAATTTAGAATGAGCAAAGGTGCCTTGTGATTTGCATTTGTCATTCTGAGCTGCAGTGAACACATTGGGGGTTATTGCAATCTTCAAGGAGAAGGAGTGGGAATGGGCTGCCCCCCTTCTTCTGAGTCACAATGCATTGCACACTTTGTGAATGTTCCTACAGTTGTCAAGAATCAAGTGGCTATTCAATGAAAATTCCCGGAAATACTTCAGGGTTGTAAAAAGGACTGCCTTTCACAAGGCTTCCAATACTTACGGAAACGTAGTGCCGCACCACCAGGTGGTCAGTTACAGCATTTGGCTTCTGCCAAATATGAAATCTACAGTGGTTGCTGCCCATCATTCAGGCATGCCATAACACTGAAATAATTGTTGTACTCAAATATGTTGCAAACCCAGTGTCATATAGCTCAAGTGAGCCATCTGGATGCATGTGTTTAGCAAGGCGAAGTAGCCTGTTTAAATCACTGACAGAATGAATGGGTCCCAAAAATAGAAGAACATAATGAACCTATGGATGGAAGGCACAGAGGAAATAGGCAAGACTACATGAGCTCAGCCAAACAAAAAAAGGTTTAACATCCCAACCATGGATTCAAGGACGACAGTAGTTCCACTTGCACACCAGTACTGCGATTGCCCTGGGCATCGCTAAATGTACACGTGTAATATGAAACCAACGAGATGCATGAGCATTCAATAAACATCTACTAAAACCCCTATTCTGAGTGCCATTTAATTCCTTGTGGAATACTAAAGCCGTGGTAAGCCCCAGAAAGTCAACCAGCTAGATAGAACCTGATGACATTTCCCAGTGGGTAACCAGCTGGAAATGGAGAACTACAGTATTAATCGGCAGTAGTAACACTGATTTCAGTAATTTCCCTATTGTATGCGGCTGCCTTAGCTGCCACTCAGAATGCCACGGTACTCCAACATTCAGGAATTACCAATGTCTGTGGCATCAGTACTTCCGTGACTAACTAACGGTGCAGTATTCCAGGACTCCTCGAAATGGGGACCCAAGTGATGTCATTAAAGGGAAAGTGATTCGAGCCTTGGCAGAAGAGTAGCCACCCAAGTACATCCCCTGAAGGCAGCAGCAATAGCTCTGGGACATATGCCATGCAGTCCCAGCTAGTGAAACGTGTCCACAACTTGGAGAAAATACACTCTGCCTTGCCTGACAGAGAGGAGAGTACAGCTTTCCCCTGGGTAGTATTTCAGACAGCTTTTATTTAGAGATGGTGCTTAATCTGCAGTCCCAGACCAGCGGATCGAAGACACAGCGCTGGCTAAACCCCTTCCAGGCGGCGAGTCCCCCCCCCTCCTGTCCGCCCCCCGCTTGCTACCGCCAACTGCGCGCTTTCCCTTACAATCACCACTGACCACTTCTTTGGTGCCTGAAAAGGTCGCAGTTTATTTTCAATAACACAAATTTTTTGTTACATACAATTTTATATTTCAACGTCCATGGTCATAAGCCCTCTATGTCCTTGCTTAGCTCTCCTCAATTTCTTTTTGATCTGGACTTCCAGCCTCCCCGACTTTCTGGGAGAGGAGGGAGGGGCCCCTTTTTTGGGGGTTCACGTCGCGGGTCTAGGCTTCAACTTGCTACCGATTTGGAGTGTGTCCGTTGGGACCTGCCCGGGCTGCAAGTGCCGTCCCGCTCGCCCTGGGCCTTTTGGTGGGCCCTCCCTTCTCCCGGGGGTCCCTGCCGTTTGGCATCCCAAGGACCTTGCCTGAGCGTTTACTCTCTCTTTCCTGAGGCTGAGTCCCTACCATCTTCTCCCTCTGTACCCCTGCCGTAAGGCATCCCAAGGGTCCTGCGGGAGTGTCGCCTCTATTCTTTCTCTGGCGGCACGCCTCCCCCTGGCTCCCTCAGTACCCCTGCCGTGAGGCATCCCAAGGCCACTGTGAGAGCCTCCCGTCTATCCTCTAGTGATCTTGAGTCCTACTAGCTTCCTTGCGTTTGATCCGCTACCCTTTCCCTGTTACGGCTGCGACGCCCGTATTCCTAGGTGTGGGTGGGTGGGTTTCTTTTCTCCTATCTCCTCGCCAACGGGGGGGGGTGACTTGTGGTTTCAAAGGGCCGTTGGCCCCCTTCTTAACCCCCCCTTTGGCTTACCGGCTCGCCCCCTGATTGGGGGGGAGCCTTCCTTGACCTTGTGGGCCAATCCTGGCCCCCTCCCCGGCTTAGCCGGGCATTTACATGTGGCGAGGGCGGGGAAAGGGGGAGGGTCCCCCCGCCGCCGGCCGGCGTTCCACCCGGGCCCCTACTGGGTCCGGCTCTGCCTTCCCGGCCCGGGTCCAAACCTCTTCCAGGCGGCGAGTCCCCCCCTCCTGTCCGCCCCCGCTTGCTACCGCCAACTGCGCGCTTTCCCTTACAATCACCACTGACCACTTCTTTGGTGCCTGAAAAGGTCGCAGTTTATTTTCAATAACACAAATTTTTTGTTACATACAATTTTATATTTCAACGTTTATGGTCATAAGCCCTCTATGTCCTTGCTTAGCTCTCCTCAATTTCTTTTTGATCTGGACTTCCAGCCTCCCCGACTTTCTGGGAGAGGAGGGAGGGGCCCCTTTTGGGGGTTCACGTCGCGGGTCTAGGCTTCAACTTGCTACCGATTTGGAGGGTGTCCGTTGGGACCTGCCCGGGCTGCAAGTGCCGTCCCGCTCGCCCTGGGCCTTTTGGTGGGCCCTCCCTTCTCCCGGGGGTCCCTGCCGTTTGGCATCCCAAGGACCTTGCCTGAGCGTTTACTCTCTCTTTCCTGAGGCTGAGTCCCTACCATCTTCTCCCTCTGTACCCCTGCCGTAAGGCATCCCAAGGGTCCTGCGGGAGTGTCGCCTCTATTCTTTCTCTGGCGGCACGCCGCCCCCTGGCTCCCTCAGTACCCCTGCCGTGAGGCATCCCAAGGCCACTGTGAGAGCCTCCCGTCTATCCTCTAGTGATCTTGAGTCCTACTAGCTTCCTTGCGTTTGATCCGCCACGCTCCCTCCGGTTCCCCCGATCGGAGGGTGCTCCCCCTAATTGCCGCTGCCCTTCCTCATGTCCTAGTTGCAACCCCTTTGTTCCAGTACCCCCACGATGTTCAGTAGGAACATGTCCATTCCCACCCCCGTGAGGTGTACCCCGTCTTCCAGGTGATACCCGGGGGACCTTAGGTTTATGAACCCGTGTCGCACGAACCCCCATCCCTGGGCCTTGCATATTCTGGCCATGGTAATATTCAGCTTTCGTCTGGATTTTTCGACTGCTTCCGGCCTCACCGCCCGCGCCAGGCCCCCGTGCTATGATTTCAGAAAATATCAGGTCCGCTGGGCGGATCAGGCGTGCCAGCGCCGCGAGACTGCTCTGCATGTTCTCTAGCAGTGCTCGTCTTCCCAATGCTGCCAGGTCGTTCCCGCCCAGGTGGATCACTACCGCGTCCGGTCTGCCACCGTGCTCCAGTGCTGCCCGCACCGAGGGTAGCAATTGTTCCCATTTCATCCCTGCACGTCCCCACCACTCGATGGTGGTGTCCCGCAACCATACGCCTCCGAATTTGCGTCTGGTTGCCGCCCACTTTTGCGCCCGCGTTACGTAGGAATGTCCCATTATCCACACCGTCTTCCGCGCCGTTCCTGGACCTGTATGGGGCGGGAGAGATTGGGCTCAGTAAACCGTGGGGCGTATGTAACGCCTGTATGCGCTGGATGCCCAACGCCCTATCTCCTTGATCAGCCCTTCCCCCAGTCCTAGCCCTGCCGCTGTCGTGGCTGCGCCTATTCTGAAGGAGTGTGAGCCGTATTCCCGTGCGGGGAGGCCTATTTTCTCTAGTACCTTTCTCATCACCGCTATGAATTGAAAGCGGCTGAGGAAGGACCCGTCCCTGTGCCTGAAAAGCGGCCCCTGGCTCAGCTCCCTCCCTCCTAGGTGCTCCTTTAGTAAGCACACTGCGCAGGTGTTTGCATCCGTTGTGCAGAGAATTCTGGTCCTCCTGCCCTTGCCTGCTTGGTCCGTCTTGGACCGTCTTAGCATTATGTCCATGTGGCCTTCCTCTATCGCCACGTCCCCTCTGTGTATGCATTCTGTGCCTGGGTCGCTTCTTGATGGGGCTACTAGCTCACTGACCCTGTAAGCCCCAAAAAATGCTACTGCGAATTCTGCTCGGAAAAGCTCTCCCTCCTGTTTTGAGGGGCACACCTCTGCTGTTGCCTCCAGCATCCTGTTTAGTATTTTGACATGGATGGGGCGCCTCTTATCTTTGTTTGGCTGTTGCAGCCGCCCCATCCCTTCATTGCCATTCTGCTTTTGAAAGACCTGGTAGGATCTGCCTGTCCCTCCATTTTTGAGTAGTATGCCACTGCATTGAGGTGCGATTGGGCCCATGTTTTCGTCCTGCCTGCCATAAAGGCCCACTCGATGAACCCGAGGACCTCCCCTTGTGAGGCCCACTTGTTCCCTTCCAACCCCGTCCTGCTCCTGAATGTTTCCCAGCACTTACTGTAGTGGTTTCTTGTTTTTGGCGCCAATGCGTTGCTCAACAGCGTCTCCAACCCTGTTCCACCCATGCCCATGCTTCCTCTGGCATTTCGGTCATCCGTCTGTCGGCTGCTGGGGCGAGGTCCCTGAATTTTTTCCACTGAAATCGAGAAATGGCATCCGCCACTGAGTTTTCAGTTCCTGGGATGTGTCGTGCCCTAATCGCCATGTTGCCCTGCAGTTGGTATCCCACTAGTCTACGCAGCAGTGCGCCCACTGCTGGGCATTTTGCCGCCCCTGTGTTTATTGCCTGTACTACCGCGTGGTTGTCTGACCATAGTGTAATTTGCCTGTTCACTAGCCGCTGGGCCCAGATGTGGAAGGCCACCACTATGGGGAATAGTTCCAGCAGCGCTATGTTTTTTGTCAACCCTATGCGTTGCCATTCCTCTGGCCATTTTCCCGCTGTCCAAGAGGTCCCTAGTATTGCCCCGAACCCGAGTCCCCCTGCTGAGTCGGTGTAGAGCTCTAGCTCATGTGCTTGTACCCAGGGTTCTCGCCATATCAGGGTGCCATTAAACTCTGCCAGAAACCTGTCCCACTGTGCCAGGTCCTCCCTCACCCCGTGTGTGATGCGGATCCTGTGGTGCTTTTGCGTCATGCCCCTGGTTAACCAGGCTAGTCTCCTGGCGAACGTGCGCCCCGCGGGGATTACCCGCGTGGCGAAATTTAGTTTACCTAGTAGCTGCTGCACCTCCTTCAGCGTAGCTTTCCTCTGTTGTTGCATTAGCTTAATGCCTGCGCGCAAGTCGGCCACTTTTTCTGGTGGCAGCCTGCATGTGCCGGCCACCGAGTCCAACTCGATTCCCAGAAAGGACAGTCTCGTGGTTGGGCCTTCTGTTTTCTCTTGTGCCAGGGGGATGCCCAGTTCCTGCGCCAGTTGCACAAATTTGTCTAGGAGTGCGCCGCATTCCTTCGTGCCTGCTTTCCCGATGAACAGGAAATCATCCAGATAGTGTACCCGCCCTCCTTTCGGGGCCCTTGTACCCAGCTCCCATTCTAGGAAGCTGCTGAAGGCCTCAAAATGTGCGCATGATATTGAGCACCCCATGGGTAGGCATTTGTCATGGTAATATTGCCCGTCCAATTTAAACCCCAACAGATGGTAGCTGTCCGGGTGGACCGGCAGTAGCCTGAAGGCTGATTCTATGTCCGATTTTGCCATCAGGGCCCCCTTTCCTTCCTGCCTAATTAAGTCCACTGCGTCGTCCACCGATGCGTACGCCACTGTGCACTCGCTGTGTTCCAGCCAGTCGTTAACTGATTCCCCTTCTGGGTGTGAGAGGTGATGGATCAGTCGGAATTTTCCTGGCTTTTTTTTGGGGACTACCCCCAGCGGGGAGACCACCATGTCTTTCAGCGGGGGGGTGGGGAATGGCCCGGCCACCCGCCCTAGTTGTACTTCCTTTTTCACCTTTTCCCTCGCCACCCCGGGGTTGTCCCTTACTGACTTCAGGTTTGGGCTTTCCCGCGCTCCCCTTGGCCCTTTGTAGGGTATGGGGAAACCCTGCGTGAAGCCCTCTGCCAGTAACTGTTTGTCATTTGTTTTGCGGTACCCTTGTAGTAGTTGTAGTAGTCTGCCTGTCCTGATAGGGGTGGGTAGCGCCTGCCCTCCGCCCCCGTCCCCCTTGCCCCGGTTCCACGGGGGCTGTATCTTATTTTTTGGTGCCTGTCTTCTCTTTGTTGGCCCCCGGCCCTGCGTTGCGTCTGCAGCGAATGCTGGGATGGTTGCCCCCGCATGACCCACAAGTGTGCTTAAATCTGCATGATGCTCACCATTTACACTCGTCTTTGTCGAATTTCCAACATGCTTTATTTTACTTTTGTCCTGCCTGGTTTTTTCCCTTGAAGTCTTTCCCTTGGATTTCGAACTTGCCCTTACTCCCGTACTGCCGAAAAGTGTACTCTTTCACACCAACCCCTTCTCTGGCTGCTACCATGTGTTTTGAGAAGCCCTCCATGTCTTGGCAATCCCATTCTATTACTGGCCACACCTGCATCTTTTCCCTAAAGCCCTCGTCGTAGTGTAGCCATGCCTCCCCTTGGTATAGCTGTTGTGCCTCATGTATTTTTTGCTCATATAGCCATAGTGCCGCCGCGCTTGGGGAATTTCTCAATGAAAACACATGCTAGCGTTCTGAACGCTTTCAGCCAGTTTTCTATTGACCTCTCCACTCTGGGCTTTCAGGGGGCTCTTCTGTCCTCGTCCTTTTTATCCTGCGCTGTCAGGTCTATCCCTGCCTGTCGCACCTCGAGCAGTGAGAAAATATCTATGAATTCTTTTCTCCAAATTCTCTCCTTAACTGCGAGCGGGATGAGGTTGGCCAGCCCTA
This sequence comes from Calotriton arnoldi, assembly GCA_963921515.1. Classification (NCBI taxonomy): domain Eukaryota; kingdom Metazoa; phylum Chordata; class Amphibia; order Caudata; family Salamandridae; genus Calotriton; species Calotriton arnoldi. The sequence goes on along the minus strand of CAWUFW010011669.1, from coordinate 11,723 downwards.
GCATTCTTGTTGTTGTAGGTGGGTCGCTCGGGGAGGGACGTATGTATTCGCTGGCCGGATTCCCATTGCTATCCTGCCCTTCTGTGAGTCTGGGTTGGCTGGAGCTGTTCCCCCCGCTGGCCCCCGTGCTCCCGTGTGGTGCTGCCCCCGTCTCTGCCGGCGTATTTTGTGATGCTGGGCTTGTCAGCCCGGGCCCGTGGCCTGTAGCTCCCATTGTGGGCCCCCATTGCCCCCCTGCGCCCGGGGCCAGGGGGTCCCTTGTCCCCTTGCTCCCCATGTTGAGTACCTGTTAAAAGGGGGTCCCATCTCTGGCCATTGCCACCAGGGCAGTCCGGATGTTTGCCCTCTTTCTTCCCTGCTCCATGCTTCCCCTTGGAATTCTGGCCTCCCTACGCCTAGCCCTGCCTGCCATGGAGTTTGCATGTGCCATGGAGCTTGCATTGCTATATTGTGCACCCCTAGCTGGGTCCCCATATTCACATTTTGCCCCGGGCTGGCGCGTGCTCCCTGGCCCGCCCCGTGCCCTGGTTCGCTGTTGCGCGTGCCCTGCTTACCGGTGCCCCTGCTGCTTGCTTCGCCGTGTCCCTCATGACCTTCTCGTGGGGCCGCCGTGGAGGCTACAGGCCCCTCTTCATCACTGCTGTCCTCGGACTCTGCGCTGCTCACCACTTCCGGGGTTCTGTCCTTTCTCTTTCTGGCCTGCTGGGGGCCCTTTGTCCTGCCCTCCCCGTGTTTCGCCGGGGGGGCGGTTTGGCTGCTTGGGGCTTTCCAGCTGCCCTCCTCGGGGCCGCCGTTTTGGCTGCCTGCCCCTGCCCTGCTGGCTGTTTTGGGGCCGCCGTTTTGGCTGCAAGCCCTTTGCCTGCTGCCTTGCTCGAGGTTGGTCGTGTAGGGGATGCGTTGCGCGGCCTCTTTCCTTTGTCCCACGCTGCCTCCTCGATCTGCTGGTTCATCCAGCTGCTTCCCTTCAATGCCACCAGGACCCTGGCCTGTTCCAGCATGGCCTGCAGGTCCCCGTCCAGGTCTGGTTCCGTTCCTTCGCTGCGTCGTTTTTGCCCCCTCTGGGGGACTGCTGGCCTCTCCTGGTCCTCCCTAAACCTTGCCGGGAGCCGTGTTGTCCTTCCTGCTGCCCCCTTCCTGCTGGGCATCCTGTTGTCTGGGCTGTGCAGTGCTTTCCCCTCTCTCCCGTTGGCTTTGGCAATTCTTTGGGGTGTTGGTATCCCCTGGCGCCGTGTCCGACGCTCAGGAGCTTGTGCCCCTTAGCGCTGTGCCCGTGCTCAGGAGCTTGTGCCCCCGCTGCGCGAGGAGCGGGTTCCGCTGCCCCCTGCTGCCCTTGTTACCACCTGCAGCTCCTGCCAGGTGCTCCGCTGTTGTCTCTTGGACGGCGCGGTGTTTTTTAGCCGAGGCGCGAGGAGCGGGTTCCGCTGCCCCCCGCTGTCCTCTTTCTCTGTCGCCGCTCGGCTCAGCTGCTGCAAAGGCGGGGTTGGAGGCTCGTCTCGCGCCGGCCCCGCCGCACCCCGGCCGGTCGAAGGCGGGCCCTCTGTGATTCCCGGCTGTGGGGGTGGAGGCTCTGGTCCCGCTGCTCCCGCCGCTGCAACTCAGGCCGTAGAAGTGATCGAACACCGACGGGACGACTTCCCGCTGGACGGCTGGTTTGGGAAGGCGGGGGTGGAGGCTCTACTCCCGCTGCCCTCGCCGCTGACGATTGCGCTGGAAGGAGGCGAAGGAAGCCCGGGGTCCGACGACTCGCTGCTCCGGACTCAAGCCGCAATCTCTCTCCGCCGGGTCGTCCAAGGGTCGCTGCAGTCCGCCGTCGATCGATTCGAAGTCGGTAGGGTGACTTCTTTTCTCCTATCTCCTCGCCAACGGGGGGGGGTGACTTGTGGTTTCAAAGGGCCGTTGGCCCCCTTCTTAACCCCCCCTTTGGCTTACCGGCTCGCCCCCTGATTGGGGGGGAGCCTTCCTTGACCTTGTGGGCCAATCCTGGCCCCCTCCCCGGCTTAGCCGGGCATTTACATGTGGCGAGGGCGGGGAAAGGGGGAGGGTCCCCCCGCCGCCGGCCGGCGTTCCACCCGGGCCCCTACTGGGTCCGGCTCTGCCTTCCCGGCCCGGGTCCAAATGTGAGGAAGGCGGGACAGGTGTGGGTGCTGGAGTGAGAGTGAAAGGTGTGGGCTGAGTGCCTTCTCACTCACATACAGCACCCGAAGCTTGTGTACACAGTCCCAGATGGTGAAACGTGTGTTCACAATCCGGAGGAAAGCACTCTGCCCCTGCCCGACAGCGAGGACAAACCAGCTTTCCACCAGCTATGTTTGACACAGCTTTTGTTTAGATGCGGAAATTAAATTTAAACAAGAATTTGTAAATGCACTGTCTTTGAAAAAGTGACGAAGGGCCTACCAGCGAGGCATTCCCTCCATGCTTTATGAAATAGACGGAGTCGGAGGAATTTGTAAATTGCGCTCTGCTGGCTGCTAAAGTGAGGGTCAGTCGAGCCCGTGTTACACTGCAGCCTGCAGCTGTCTCCTGAGCCCCATCCGCCTCCTTTGTGACCCTCCGCTGTGGCACCAATATATGGCATGCATACATGCCAACATTTTAGGATAGGGACGTGGGAGATTTAAAATAAAAAAATCGGGAGAATGAAAATTCCCCATTGACTTCTATTGTAGAAAATGCAATTTCAGGCGGGAGACAGCTAAAATAAAGCCATTTTTGGCTTGAAAAATCGGTAGTCTCCCGCCTGAATCGGGTCTATTGGCATGTATGGGCATGAACAACACAACAACACCAGAGCTCACGGAAAAATCCAGCACGCACTGGAATGGATTATGGTGGTGATATCAAAGCGCGGTGAGAAAACGCTTGGAATGGTGGGATATGTAGTCCCTGCAACTCGTGATATTCGTGCACTTAGAGCAGTTCAAAGGAAAAAAGAACTACATGTTCCGGGATTCAGCGGAACAGCCATTTCTTTCTGTGACTGGTGAAAAGACAGGAGCCGCAGGGAGAACAGGACAACGGGGAGATCAATATGAATTTTATGGAGTAATAAACACACAGCCAGGCAGGGGTAGGTGGGGGTGGGCATGTAGCACATGGGAGGAGGTGGGACACCTGGCAGGAGGGGTGAAGGAAGAGAGAGCAGGAAACAAAGACATAAAATAGTCCCCGAAATGAGCGTAACTGTACAGTAGTTGGTCCCTACTCCTGTGGGATGAAACCAAAGACAAAAGGAGGGACAAGAGATAGGATTGACCGCTAGCAAGCAAGTATTTTTAAATGACACTGAAACAGACAGATGAAAGCAGTCAGTGGGCTCTAAGCCCACATATAAGTATATATGTAAGTATATACTAAAGTATATACAAGAGGTCTCGAAAGCTTGACCTAAAAACTTGCAGAAGATCGGGAGGAGAACGAGCAATAGAGGCCTTTACAAATTATTTTTATCTTAATGCATATGCTGCGTTTTGAAACAAAGAGGTCAAATGTCAGGCATAGTCTTCTGACAAGCTGCTACTTATTCTTTTAACATAGCATTTGCTGTTTACTTTTTTTCCTTTCTCTAACTGCATGGTGAGGGAAATTTAAAACGTGAACCAACTGGCAATCTTGCTGTGGTCCAGGGGGCATGAAGGGACAGGCTGGAAGATGTCAAACGTTTTGTAACTAACAACAAATGTAAATGCCTGTAAATTAACTTAACACATATTTCAAAATATATCAGTAGCATGAAAAGTAAAAAGTTAGGCATGTTTTGTCATTTAGAAGCGTGGGGGAAACATCGATTTTAATACGAACAGAGCAGGACACTTTACTTTGGTGCTGCGCAAACAATATGCGCTGAATCCTGATTTCCACACATTACTGATTGTGTTCCGGTTAAGCTTTGCACTGAAACTACATGTCTCATGCTAATTTAGTGGACACCCCAGGAGACAATTTCAAGGGAAATTGTGCCCACTGTGAATGGCAGAAACCCTACCACATAGTCCCCGAACTCTGAAAATTGTTCCAAGCCACTGCATAGTGGTGTGACAAAAGGAGGAGATAGAATGTTACAATGCGAGCACTACACAGAAATATAGACCCATATACGTAATAAGAATACTATTTGTAATGTCTACACATTTTGTAAAGCAAATGTTAGGTTTTGTAAGACATTAGAATTTTAGGGGCTGTAGCACTCGAACCGAGACATTGGCAAGAAAGCCAACTTAGCCGTACATAAAAATAAAGTTCCTCGGGTAAATTCACTGTTGTCCTCTCCCTACCAAATGTTGCTCTTCTCCCCAGAGAACAACCTTCCAATTAGCCCCTAAACACAAACACTTTCTCCCAAACTCCCTCCACTTTGTTGACACTCCAGATGTTTCTCCGTTCCTTCCTGGCAGGCATAGGACTCCACCTCCACCGCTTCTCTCCGCGTGGCTCGCGTTTCCCTCATTATTTAGGGGTTCAAATAATACTTTTCCTCTAAAAGACTATTGTTCATCTGCTTCCCGCTCCCAGTCTCACACGTAGATTCCCCCGCAATCATTGGCTCACCTGTAATTGCCGTAAACTGAAGCAAGAGAGATGATAAGTGGGAAGGTGCAGCACCCAGCGCGGATGAAGCTGCGGGCTGCCATCTTTAGTCCTGAAACACAACAAACAGCGTCCACCAACTCTAACGTCACTGCGCTGACATCAAGCCATCGCATTGCGTGCGCTGCATTTCTCTGTCACCTCCAGGTCAAATTGTCTTTAGCGTGCGCCCTACCTAAACAAGCACTTTGCGCATGTTATCTAGTGGCTTTGCCTAAAACGCACTCCTTAATCGCACTGCACTTAAACGTATATTTAGATAGAAATACCACCTGTAAGGTACTAAAGTGGGGCGTTTAGACCGAGCGTGGCCGCAAATATTAAACCTCGTGCTTCACTCTTTTAAAACAAGCATTGGCAATGCAATAGGACTCGCATTTACGCGAGACCTATTGCGTTGCAAATGGGAATGCGTGCGGGCGACATATCACGAAAGGGGGGCGCGAGAAGGCATCGGACTGCGGGAGGGAGGGGGGGGAGGCACGGGAAGAAAGTAGTCTGTGCAGTAAAGGGGCCAGTAGCCATGGAAGAACACAAATGAAGACTTGTCCATCATAAGGAGGGACTAACAAGCCTACAACCAATCGGAAGGTAGCATTTAAGACACAAGCCAATAAAAATGATGGGCGGAGAGTGGGCGGAGCTTCCACGAAGCTTCCAGCTATAGTGTATAGTGCATGTCTCAATGAGACAGCGCAAGCGCTGCCTAGGCGAGACCTAATAACATTTTGCTTTTAGACCAACAGAAAAAAAACAGTGAATAAACCACGACCATCAAAATAATATCCATCAAGAAAGGTAAAGCAACACTAATGTAAGTTTATTTTCAAATATAATAATTATACTAACATGTTTACTGTTCAAAATCGTATAATTAATAAAATATATATATACATATATTCACAGATAGACAGAAAAATGGCAGGAGCAAAATTCATAACTTCACAAAAGGGAAAACTACTTCTACATGGGCTACACTTATACGCAAGGAAAAGTAATTGAAAACAAAACCCATTGGAAATGTAGTAAATATTACTCCAATTCTTGCTATGGGAGAGCCACTACAGTAGAAAGAAATGTAGTTAATATCAAAGAACACAACCATCCCCCCAATGTGACTGAAATCGAGGTCAGAGATGCTCTAGAAACAATCAGAGAAGCAAGTACCAGCTCCCAACAAACCAGTACCCAAATACTGAAAAACGTATTAACTCAAGTTCCTGAACATGTCACAGGACAACTACCGTCCATCCCCACTCTAAAAAGATTCATCGCCAGAACTAAAAGAGCTGCAGCTCAAATACCACCCACCCCCAAACATTTGAAGAACTACAAATGTTACCAGAATACACCATCACCCACAAAGATGAAAGATTCCTTCTTCATGACAATAGCAGTCATGAAAAACGAATTATCATCTTTGCTACCAACAACAATTTACAAAAACTTAAAAACTGTGAAACGTGGATGATGGATGATGGATGGCATATTCAAAGTTTGTCCCACGCCTTTTTACCAACTATTTACCATCCACGGCGAATATGAAGACACTAACATCCCCTTCATATATGCACTACTCCCTAATAAGCAAAACACCACCTACATAGAGCTCCTTACAATACTAAAACAATACACTGACAACTTCTTTCTACAAAAAATAATCATTGACTTTGAACAAGCAATGATTCAGTCAATTTTAAAAATATACCCACACACTGCAATACAAGGTTGCTATTGTCACTTCAACCAAACTATCTTGAAACACCTACAAAAATCTACTCTAAGTGTAGAATATGCCACCAATAGCAACTTTGCCTACGAAATAAAAAAATTAATAGCCCTGGCCTATGTACCAACAACTGAAGTAGCCAACCATTATAACATACTTCTTGAAAGCCCTTTCTATCAAGCAAACCAAAGTAAACTAACTCCCTTCCTAGACTACTTTGAAGACACTTAGGTGGGAAGGCTACATAGGTCAGGGCACCGTAGACAACTAAAGTTCCAAATCCCCTAGTGGAACGTCTACGATAGCACTCAAGCTCAAAAAGCTAAAACTAACAAGGTGGTGGAAGGATGGCATAATGCCTTCCAAGCCACAATAGGAAGAGGACAACCAACCCTACACAAACTAATAGAAGCTATCAATAAAGAACAGAGCTATCAAGAGCTAAGGCAAGAGCAATCCCTAACTAAAATCGGCCCTAAACTCAGTAAACAAACAAAAACAATGTATGAATACCTACAACACAAAACTCGACTATTTCCAAACACTAAAAGGCTAGAATACCTAGACATGATTGCTAAATCTATACTGTAAACAAAAAACAATGCTAAACATCATAATCATTTTAAAATCACAAAACATTTAAACAACATAATTCTACTCTTTTTTATATTAATAAATATAATTATGTCATTTAAAATTTAAAAACGAACACAAACATATATGATATAATGTAATTACTACAATCTGTACAAAGGAGCGTGTGATTCATCCAAATAATGATAGCGTTCCAAGCAGTGCGCTCATATATCGTCCATTCTCTGTGTATTCAACCAAGAAAATCTCAAGGGAGTTGTGTTTAATTGGAAAGCTGTTAGACCTGGCATCCTTGGCGTGGTTTCCCCTGACTTTTTGCCTCTACCTCCTGTATTTTTGACACTGTGCTGGAATTAGTTTTTACTGGTTTAGATGCTTTGGGCACTTTGCCACTGCTGATCAGTGCCAAAGTGCAAGTGCTCCCTGGTTAAATTGTGATTGTCTATCCATGATTGGCATATTTGTTTTACCAGTAGGTCCCTAGTAACGGGCACTGAGTGTGCCAAGGGCTGGTAATCCAAATGCTACTAGTGGGCTTGCAGCACTGATTGTGCCACCCACATGAGTAGCGCTGAAAAGATCTCAGGCCTGCCACCGCAGAGCCTGCACGCAGTTTAGGTAACTGCCATGTTGACCTGGCCCGTGTCCCCACGTGCCAGGCCTGACCCTTCCCTTTCCGTGCACATTGGACACCCCTATGGTAGGCCCAAGGTACCCCCCTGGGCAGGGTGCAGTGTATGTGAAAGGTAGGACATGTACTAGTGTGGGTGACATGTCATGATAGTGAAAGACTGCCATTTTCGTTTTTCACTATTGAAAGGCTATCTTGCCCATAGGCTAGAATGGGGAATGCTGTGTATCATGTTTACCTGCATATCTTACAAATCAATGTGGGTGTTGGAATGCACACCTTTGTACTCTGTCTTTTCTCCTTTATTTAAATGCTCAATTTCTTCATCACAATAACGGCGTGCAAACTTGATAGCGCTTCGCCCAGTGCGCTTGAAATACATCAAACAAACAGGAACCGGGGTAGATCCCATACAAGATGCACAGCCACGGATGCATCAAATGAATCAAAGTCTCCATTTTTTAATCCTCTCTTTTATCTTGTTTTATCTTCTTAAATTATTAATCCATTGCTTTTTCAACCCTTTACTCAGTGTATTCAATTCATTTTATACATACAACTTCCCTTGAAAAGGTCTTTTATAAAGCACAGAAGAGTACAGCGTTTCCACAAGTCACGATGATTTATTTAAAATCCAATACATTTCGGGAATTATTCCCTTCGTCAGGGACATCTAAAATACAAATAAATCAAACAAGACAATCAGTATCATCACCCCATTCCTCACCAAATTATCTGGCATACAACACTACATATTTCTTGCAGGTTTTTCATTTTCTGTTCCCCATTGTATCTCAAGGGATATCATATATATGTGCCCAACTTTTGCCCAAAAAACCCTTCACTAGCGAGCTCATGCAAAATTTCAACCCCCTACAGTGTCGTATTGACCCCAGCGCATTTTTATGAACGTTATCAATCCGTTAAACTACGCCCTACACCCCGTCTGCCATGAGTCCCTTTCTTTAACAAACTATGCTTCTCAATCCTCAGACAAATGTGTGCTTACCGTGACTCTTTATCCGATATTACCTCGTACTCCATTCAAGCTTAAAACAAACTGCTACCAGCGCTGCTGAACATGTTAGGGGGTTGAAATTTTGGATTTTAAATAAATCATCGTGACTTGTGGAAACGCTGTACTCTTCTGTGCTTTATAAAAGACCTTTTCAAGGGAAATTGTATGTATAAAATGAATTGAATACACTGAGTAAAGGGTTGAAAAAGCAATGGATTAATAATTTAAGAAGATAAAACAAGATAAAAGAGAGGATAAAAAATGGAGACTTTGATTCATTTGATGCATCCGTGGCTGTGCATCTTGTATGGGATCTACCCCGGTTCCTGTTTGTTTGATGTATTTCAAGCGCACTGGGCGAAGCGCTATCAAGTTTGCACGCCGTTATTGTGATGAAGAAATTGAGCATTTAAATAAAGGAGAAAAGACAGAGTACAAAGGTGTGCATTCCAACACCCACATTGATTTGTAGCATATGAAGTCGTCCTTCGTTGGGATTGCACCCATGAGTATAAACTGAGAAATTTAACATGAATAATGAAGATGGGACAGTGTATAACGCAAATAAATATCCACAGCACAGAGGAGGTTTTCATCGGTCTCGCAAGAAGACTATTTGCGAAGGAACACAAGAGATTTGTATTTCATTATGTTTTCATTGGACATGAGAAATCGGGCATATAATTATACTCACATTACATTTGGCAGCAAGGGTTCATGTACAGCATTGCTGATTGGTGAACAATGGTTTCTTTTTGTAATTAGGATAGCGCGTAAAACACCAGGGATGTTATGGGACTGGGCATTGAATATCGGTGTAACCCAGATGAATGTTGGGAGACGTAGTTGTGATAGATAAGAGGAGGGAAGATTGGGGTGGAGTTAAGAAAGAGGAACGTTGCTGTCTCTCTTTTTTAAAAATGCACGTGTGGCTAATTATGGAGGGCGTACTATAAGAAATCGAGCGCGTTTAGAGCTGAAAACACAGCTGCTATGGCCGATGATGTCGTGTGTTAAAGTTGAGAAGCAATGAAGGTGCGAAAGAAAAGTTTTTAACATGTTCAGCAGCGCTGGTAGCAGTTTGTTTTCAGCTCGAATGGAGTACGAGGTAATATCGGATAAAGAGTCACGGTAAGCACACGTTTGTCTGAGGATTGAAAAGCATAGTTTGTTAAAGAAAGGGACTCATGGCAGACGGGGTTGTAGGGCGTAGTTTAACGGATTGATAACGTTCATAAAAATGCGCTGGGGTCAATACGACACTGTAGGGGGTTGAAATTTTGCATGAGCTCGCTAGTGAAGGGTTTTTGGGCAAAAGTTGGGCACATATATATGATATCCCTTGAGATACAATGGGGAACAGAAAATGAAAAACCTGCAAGAAATATGTAGTGTTGTATGCCAGATAATTTGGTGAGGAATGGGGTGATGATACTGATTGTCTTGTTTGATTTATTTGTATTTTAGATGTCCCTGACGAAGGGAATAATTCCCGAAATGCATTGGATTTTAAATAAATCATCGTGACTTGTGGAAACGCTGTACTCTTCTGTGCTTTATAAAAGACCTTTTCAAGGGAAGTTGTATGTATAAAATGAATTGAATACACTGAGTAAAGGGTTGAAAAAGCAATGGATTAATAATTTAAGAAGATAAAACAAGATAAAAGAGAGGATTAAAAAATGGAGACTTTGATTCATTTGATGCATCCGTGGCTGTGCATCTTGTATGGGATCTACCCCGGTTCCTGTTTGTTTGATGTATTTCAAGCGCACTGGGCGAAGCGCTATCAAGTTTGCACGCCGTTATTGTGATGAAGAAATTGAGCATTTAAATAAAGGAGAAAAGACAGAGTACAAAGGTGTGCATTCCAACACCCATATTGATTTGTAGCATATGAAGTCGTCCTTCGTTGGGATTGCACCCATGAGTATAAACGGAGAAATTTAACATGAATAATGAAGATGGGACAGTGTATAACGCAAATAAATATCCACAGCACAGAGGAGGTTTTCATCGGTCTCGCAAGAAGACTATTTGCGAAGGAACACAAGAGATTTGTATTTCATTATGTTTTCATTGGACATGAGAAATCGGGCATATAATTATACTCACATTACATTTGGCAGCAAGGGTTCATGTACAGCATTGCTGATTGGTGAACAATGGTTTCTTTTTTGTAATTAGGATAGCGCGTAAAACACCAGGGATGTTATGGGACTGGGCATTGAATATCGGTGTAACCCAGATGAATGTTGGGAGACGTAGTTGTGATAGATAAGAGGAGGGAAGATTGGGGTGGAGTTAAGAAAGAGGAACGTTGCTGTCTCTCTTTTTTTAAAAATGCACGTGTGGCTAATTATGGAGGGCGTACTATAAGAAATCGAGCGCGTTTAGAGCTGAAAACACAGCTGCTATGGCCGATGATGTCGTGTGTTAAAGTTGAGAAGCAATGAAGGTGCGAAAGAAAAGTTTTTAACATGTTCAGCAGCGCTGGTAGCAGTTTGTTTTAAGCTCGAATGGAGTACGAGGTAATATCGGATAAAGAGTCACGGTAAGCACACGTTTGTCTGAGGATTGATAAGCATAGTTTGTTAAAGAAAGGGACTCATGGCAGACGGGGTGTAGGGCGTAGTTTAACGGATTGATAACGTTTATAAAAATGCGCTGGGGTCAATACGACACTGTAGGGGGTTGAAATTTTGCATGAGCTCGCTAGTGAAGGGTTTTTTTGGGCAAAAGTTGGGCACATATATATGATATCCCTTGAGATACAATGGGGAACAGAAAATGAAAAACCTGCAAGAAATATGTAGTGTTGTATGCCAGATAATTTGGTGAGGAATGGGGTGATGATACTGATTGTCTTGTTTGATTTATTTGTATTTTAGATGTCCCTGACGAAGGGAATAATTCCCGAAATGCATTGGATTTTAAATAAATCATCGTGACTTGTGGAAACGCTGTACTCTTCTGTGCTTTATAAAAGACCTTTTCAAGGGAAGTTGTATGTATAAAATGAATTGAATACACTGAGTAAAGGGTTGAAAAAGCAATGGATTAATAATTTCAGAAGATAAAACAAGATAAAAGAGAGGATTAAAAAATGGAGACTTTGATTCATTTGATGCATCCGTGGCTGTGCATCTTGTATGGGATCTACC